>JABUQX010054157.1:0-15785 GCA_015478945.1 Trachelipus rathkii | reverse complement strand
AGCGACTGACCGACAATGTCACGTGTTTATGTCCTAAAAAACATCCAATAGAGAAAGATCGCGAAAGTTTCCCCAAGTTGCTTTTTTTATTTTTAAAGGTTAATTTTATAATTTTTTTTTTATATATTTTTAAGAAGGATTAACCGAGGAAGGGACAGAGGGGGGGACGAAGTCCACCCCGTCGTCCCCCGCTCGAGGCCGAAGAAAGAGACCTGGACCTCTTTCCGATCTTTGCTATTTAAATCATTGGGGGATATCTCCTTTAGGTTAAAAAAAAAAACTGTTCGATTTTGAACCTTGTCCGCCACTATTGCCTTGAAAATAATCGAAAAAAAAACGATCACATGTTCGTTCGATATATATCGGGTTAACTACCTTTTAAAGGACAAAGTTGCCTATATATATAATACACTACATTATATATATATATATATATAACTATAACCTAATAAAAAAAATTTATATAAAAGCTTTATGGTCATTCTTTACTAATTAATATGTTAATAGAAATATTATAATAATATATATATATAAAATATAATCTCACAAGGAAAAGGTCAAAAGAGCCATATTTAATCCAACAGAGATGAGAAAATTTACCACAGTTCCAATTAATAGCGTTAGAAGAAAAGTAAGTCAAAAGTTTGAAAGTTGGAGAAATATATGAAAAAGTCAGCCAGAATCATAAATTGCAAATGTTTCGGGGCTGTATACCCTTCGGCTGTGATCACAGTTGGAATAGAATAAACTATAATTCTAAATCAGATCAAATGGAAAAACTAGACAAATTATCTTATAAGAGATTGTAAACTATCCATTGCTTCCTATGCGATAGTAATAGACATGGTGCACCCAAATCGTGGAAGCTCGAACGACATTTCGATAGCCTCTGCAGCAATACCGCATAGTTAATCGAATTGGAGTTGGGAAAGAGGATTGCAGGCAATAACGCAAGAAAACTACCACCCGAGGTCCGAACTAGAATTAAAAAAAAGTTGCATTTGCGACAGACATGGCAGAATGAAGTCATGGCAGGGAAGCGAGTGAAAGCCGCATGCGCTCATATCGAGGAAGGGTAATTGATTTACATAATCGAAATACATTACTTGCCCGAAATCGTTCGTAAATGCCAAAAGGCAGTAGCTCGGATGCAATTAATAAAGCAGAAAGAAGAAAAGAAGGCACGTTAGCACATTCTATCTGATGGCAGTAGAAAAATGATTGAATTTACGAAGTGATGAATAGAACACTTGAGCATTGCAGGAGATAGACAATTTCGATAAGATATAAGATTTGAAACATAATCTGCAGTTTGAATGAAAGGAAAAGTGAAGCTTGCATAGTTAGCAGATCAGCAATATGTGAATGTTTTATATCATTCTAAGTGCTATTAAATCGAAGATTTAATTATATTTAAGAATGAAAAAATTGATAAGAATGGAAAAGAAATAATTAGCTAAATACGTAGAAGAAGAAAATGATGACGGGGTTGTAAATATGAAAATGATGTTGAAGATAAGGACGAAAATAAAATTAAAGATAAAAATGAGAACGAAGATAGAGTTGCGGATGATAATGAAGGCGTTGGTAGAGATGAAAAAGAAGATGGAGAATTATTCAAAGTTTGACGATTGTTTCCCAGGACATTGGGCGAGGTTATGAACAAATTCTTGGAAGGGAGAAAGAAGAAAATAAATTGAATGGAGTAAGGTGTCCTAAAAAGGCTCATGAGAGATACGGACGTAGAAATAATCATTCATGCAATTCGGAAAATGATCAGAAGTAGGAGGACACAACTCGTCGAAAACTTTCGCATCAGACATTTAACAAAGGTGATTGTTCATTTAGGAAAATACATTGGGAAGTCGAAGTAAGGAGGAACTAGGGATATGAAACCAACTGCATCAATGAGGAAACCGTAGATTCAAAAGGCATACACGAACTTTCAATGGGTGAGAAGAGAAAATATTATTGCTCTAACCTGCTGGTGTAGAAGGGAACAATCCACTATTTTTAATACATAACACGGCCTGCAATGGAAGAAAATTTCTACGAAATTTGTCTTATTTCCATGTATTTTGGTGTGCTGAATCAAATAGCATCCATTTCCCTCCATCCTCGTATAGGTTTTCCAAATGCCCGTGTAATCATTTCTTAGTTATTTTCTCTCCTGTCTTACAAGCCTGTGTTTAACACTGTTTGGTAGTAAATTTACCACAATATATTAAAGCTGAGTTGTGAAACTGTCACATATATGCATATTTATATGTATATTTATATTTCTATGTTTTATAGGTTTGTATATAAAAATATAATTACATATCGATATATAATAATATAATATATATATATATATATATATATATATATATATATATATATATATATATATATATATATATATATTTATATAAATATATATATATATATATATATATATATATATATATATATAGATAATAATAGTATATATTTATATATATTATATATAATAATATAATAATATATATATATATATATTATATATATAATAGTATATATATATATAATATATATTATTTTAGGTTCAACCTTGAACATTAAGAAGAACCATGAGCATAAATGAACACCTGTTTATCATGTTTCAACTAGTGATGCAGAGAATGTCATTTTTCGCATCCGGCCAGATGCGGATTGTTTGATTTTAATATCCGCTGATGCGGATGTTTGATATGATATATAGATTTAGTATATATATAATATATATATATATTATAAAATATAATTAATATATATTATATTATATATATATATAGTAATATATAGTATGATATATCGAAGTTTATAACGAATCTATTAATATAGATTGTGTTACAGGGTACGGGACCTTGGTTACGCACTTCAAATGCACCCCACCAACCTCTGTTTCACCAACCTTCGGCCCTTAATGAATCAGAGATTTTTGCAATGGGTTATAATACTTTTTGCATTCGTACTGATAATTCAAATATAGCAGGTTGGGCCTTGTAAAAAGAAACATCAATCTTTTCTGCTGAGAGCCCAGCATTTCTAAATACTTCTCACTTGGAAAATAAGTTGGAGGACAGGCCCAGTAGTTTCCCTTGCAAGTTTACTCAAGCGTGTATAAACATTGTTTTACTTTCCACCAACTGATTGGATCATCAATTGAATCTAATCGTTTTCTTGGTGATAGTTTTTCAATCGTTCGCACTTCCCATCTTTTGGCAATTGCTGTGTTCTTCATCTACTACTGGAAGGTAGGATTCTTCCCAGTGAATTCAGTTTGGATTTACTTGTAGAAAGTGTTTGGTTCTGGTATATTTTTTTTTTTTCTCCTTTTAATGGGTGGCGTGGTGGACTGTTATTGAAGTTTTTCAACTGCACACAAAGTAACGATTTAACTGGTTCTAATATTGTGTTACAAAAAAAACTTGCCTTATAACGTTATCTAAAGTTGAGTGTATAAGGTTATTAATTCTACAGAACGAAAGCGTTTTTCTAGCTCTCTAGTTTTATTACATCTTTCAATCTTTTTAAACCGTCATCATTTTCATTTGATAGGTTCAAAAATGCTTCTTAGCGTTGAGAATAGTGGTATTTAACATCGGAGACAGAAGCTGTAGAGGCGTTGATTTTTTTTGTAATATTTTAAAGTGGTTTCAATAGCTTAATCAGTGTGATATTCATTTTCCACTTTAATAAGAATGTTAACTTTGAATACAGAACTGGCGTACGAACAAAGAGTTTCTTGGAGCAATACTATCTTTCCATCCTATGAAGTACTATTCCAGCGAGTTGAAATTCTTTTTGATACATTAAGATATTGGAAATCAAACCGTTTTGAATTGGCCTTCAACTCATATTTCATTTTTCATGTTTCTGTTTCAGATTCATCGTTTAAGTATTTTTATTATAAAATCTTTATGCAAGATCTTCGTACAAGCTAAACATCCCGCGCATAGCATCGCAGGGCAAAGGCGATGCGGATGCGATGCGATCTTTAATATTGTGCGGATGCTCCGCGGATGCGCATGGCAAAGTGCGGATGCGGATGTTACCCGCATCACTGGTTTCAACTTGTCTTTCTTGCTAATCTAGGCTGCATCATTCTGTTTAGCTGTTCAGTACTGAGTTGTTTATTGATTTGAGAAGACGTGCTGAAAGTGCTGAAATGATTTTTTCTTCGCGATCGATTTCACCTAACACTGGGTTCACATTATGATATCTAATCGTCGTTGTCTCACTAGCCCTGACAGTTATTGTTACATCTGCGGTAATTATGTAGTGAAAAAACAAAAACGGAACATTACTACATTCGTTAAGACGGTTTATTTTGCATATTTCGGTGTGAAACTGGGTGATCAGGATAAGTCATGGGCTCCACACACAGTCTGCTGCCTTTGCATAGAAGAACTTCGACAGTGGTGTAAAGGTAAAAAAAATCTTTGTGTTTTGGAGTGCCTATGGTCTGGAGGGAGCCCAGAAATCATATTGATGATTGTTATTTTTGCTTGACCAATGTTGCGGGTTATAACTTGAAAAACAAAAAAGTAATTTCGTATCCAAATCTTCCATCCGCCATTGAGTCCTGTTCGATCATGGTCCTGATGTCGCCTGTACCAACTCCACCAAGTTCGTTAGATGATTTTGCGACATCTTATGATACTGATCCCTAAGGGGAGCGTTCGTGGTGAAGAGTTTGTGTATGAACAACGAACCTCAAGTTGTTTACAGAACCCTGAATTAAATGATATTGTGTAAGGGATTTAGATCTACCGAGGAGTCAGCCGAAATTGTTTGGCTCAAGGTTGAAGGGAAGAAAATTTATTAGGCACCATGGTACATTCATTTTCAATGGTACACTGAAAAAGAGAAAGAGATTTTTCTTCTATAATACTTTTCTCAAGAAGATGAACTAGTTTATTCTGCAATGTATATCGACTGGTCTGTTAAGTATGCTTCAATGTAAACATGTGATTAAAGGAGTGGAGGTTTGTTTATTGATTGTCCAGAACAAAGTATTAAGGCCGGTCCTCCTTTACTGAATTGGCAATCAAAGTTTTGCTCAGTACCAGTGTGCTCATGTCTGTTTAATTTGAAAGAACGTTACGAGAATCTGAGTATGATTTTTGTCGAAGTTAAAATACAAGGACCATGAGTGGACTATATGTTGGAGATTGAAAAGTGAGTTTCAATGCTGCTAGGACAGCAAGAACTGGGTACAAACCAATACCCTTGTTTCTTGTGTGAGTGGACGGAGTGCACGGAAACTGAGCCCAACATGTTTCGGATATCACACACAGGTGTATAGTGACAGTCTGGATGGATGTGAAAGGAGATAGAATGGAAGTAACAACGTGTGACCCAACAATAAATGTATTCACCTGAAGCAGCTAGTATATGCTAAACTTGGCATACCATACGGATGAAGCACGTCTACACAAAGCGCGTCGTTTATGTCTTATTTTCAGAGCCTTATTACGCATGAGTCACATATATCTACACCAATTATAACATTTAATGATTGCAATTTAATATAACGCGCACACCTTTTTAATTAATCCAGGAGAGAGTTGTATTACTGTTTATCTTCGGAGAGGAACTGCCGGTACTATTGGTCTTACGTGTAAAGAACACCTGGAGCTGTGCGATCAGTTGAGCACACATTGAGAAGAAAATAACAGCGAGTTCTATATCATGGAATAGCACACAAATTTTGCAAAAGTTGAAAAAGTGCGAGCGTCTATATACGCGAGGATGCGAAGAGCCGTTCGATTATGAGAGAATTTCCTGCCTGTGATGGTTATGAGAGAGAGGAGATCATAACGGTAGACTAGTGGTCACGTGGAGAGAATTATCGCAAATTTCCTATTACGAATTGGTCATGTGAATAGTTCGCAAGTTACCATATTATTTATATGATCTATAATAACAGTTTATACACTATTTAGACGGCCTTACACTGATGCTGCCAGATCGAGCGTATTTATTCTGTGTGAGAACTCTTTATATGAGATTAAAAGCACTCACGTATTCTAGGTCTCGAAAAAAGCTATGGGCTATAGCACTAGCCAATAAAACCATGCTATGCGATGTATACCACACTGCGAATTAGAGGTCCCACGAGCATATATATAATACATAATAATATAGAACAGAATTATATGAATTACATAAATAATAATATATAATGATAATAATAATAAATGAGC
Organism: Trachelipus rathkii; assembly: GCA_015478945.1. Taxonomy (NCBI): domain Eukaryota; kingdom Metazoa; phylum Arthropoda; class Malacostraca; order Isopoda; family Trachelipodidae; genus Trachelipus; species Trachelipus rathkii. The sequence goes on along the minus strand of JABUQX010054157.1, from coordinate 9,573 downwards.
AATATAATAAAATAATAATAATAATAATGATTTATAATAATAATAAGTAATGAATAATGATAAATAATAATTAATTAAGAAATAATAATAAATAATAATAAAATAATAATAATAATATTAATAGAATAATAGATACAAATAATAATAATAATAATTAATAATAATAATAAATAATAAATGATAATAATAATAATAATAATGAATAAAATAATAATAAAATAATAATAATAATAATAATAATAATAATAATTAATAATAATATACAATATATAATAATAATTAATAATAATATATAATAATAAAATGATAAATATAAATAATAATAATAATAATAAGTAATAATAATCATAAATAATAATATATAATAATAAAACATAATAAATAATAATAATAATGAATAACAATAATAATAATAATAATAATAATGAATAATAATAAATAATTAATAATAATAATAATAATAATAATAATAATAATAATTCAGTTGCGAGATAATAATTTACGTATAGGAGGACCCACCCATTACAATTACATTTATGTACAATTTACAATTAAGCAAATAGAAGATAGAAGAAGAAGAAAAAGAAGAAGAAGAAGAATAATAGATATTTTCTGTAATATTGAAAATAGGTTCCAATTTGTATCTTTGCTTTACTAAAGAACATTTAAAAATACAGTGCAAATGTTGTTTCTTTACAATATATAGATTCTTTCATGAATATGGTCTTTCAACTATATGTCGTTTATTCAAACAGAGGTCTTGATTATTAAATATAACTTAAATTATTTTATTATCTCTTAGGGTGTATTTACCGGAATATTACTAATGAAGAAGCTCTAGACAAAAATAGGGAGGAAATTCTATTACTTCAGGAATTATTATTATCAATCTAGAATGTTCCTTAACAGCAGCGATATATTTTGTGACATTAACGTATATATCAGAGGCGACTCCTACACTCGTGCTATCGGGCTTTAGCACGAGTTTTAAAATTAGAGGAAGCGATCAGATCCTTGTACAATGTCAATTAATTGCTACGATAAAATTTCTCTTATTTTTCTTGTGTACAATTTGCCTTCAACATGAATAAAAATTATTTACAGTAAGAAATGATAAAATATTATTAGAAATGTGAAGACAAAAAGTGTAAGGATCATCGCTATTACATAATGCTGTGTTTTCAATCATTTTTAATAAATTGAGGGCCGATTGGTGCCAATATCGAATAATGCGGGAGATTTGCTTACGTGAGAATTATCCTAAGAAATTGTGGTAATTGGCTTGGTCTTTGACATTAGATAGTTACTGTTTTGTTTCTGCTCATTCTCTTTAAGTAAAAATAGGGAGAGACCAAGTACTTTAATTATATAAACTATTTATTTTAAACGTGTATTATATATATATATATGTAACATGGGACTCGAGACCCATGCTTTCCGAGCCAGGGGGGCAGCTTACAAATTTTTTATAAGAGCTTTATATATAATATATATATAAAGATAAAAATAAAAAATAAAATAATATTATAAATAAAATATTTAATTATATATTTAATTTTTTAATATAAAATATTAATTAATATTATATATATATATATATATATATAATATATATATATATATAATATTATATATAAGAAGAAGACATAAAAGCTAGAAACTTTTGTATGATATATTATAATTGATTAACTATTAAAAAAATTATTTATTAAAACAATAGAATATCAAATACAATATGAAATGAATGGAAATTCACAATATATTGATGCAGTTGCAAAGTTGATTTATTAAATAAGTAGATTTCTCGCTCAACGCAAATTTTATCAACTACTGTTTTGATATAAATAATCATAGTTGTTTCAAAAACAAATTTTCTGTGTACACTCAGTCATAGCCAGTTCGTTTAACGCTGTCGCTTGCCATGAGTGCTTCGCAGCAAGTCTTGATCCTTCGCAGAGTACTGAAGACTGTTTCTACTGTATCTGGTGGGCCATTTGAAACTGGGCAAATATAGTATCATCAAGCCCTTTTCGGTCGACGAAAGAAGGTTCAGTCTCCTTTAAGACCTGGGAGATAACAAGATTTTTAGTTTTTCACTAATCAGTTTCTTGTCCTTCCAATTTTTGTATCAGAAGTTCTAAGCTCTTCTTCTATGCCTCTAAGTGGTAAATAACTATATAAATGAAGCTGTCTTTTCTTTAACTCATCGATTTTATGAGTAGCATGTGAAAAGAATGTGAAGATATGTCAATGCATAAGCAGGTGTATTTTCAGTTGAAAACCGTAATTCAAAAGAAGAGGTTATAGAATCTAGATACGCGAGTTATTAAGGATCTTCTCCAGAAACTCCCGTGATATTTGTTGCTGGGATACCGCTGCTGGCGTGTGCTGCTGCTACCAAAGTATTCCGTGGTAATATTGCAGAATCAAGTCTCAAGTTGATCAGCGATTTGATTAGCTTTCTTTTAATCAACTCTCATCGCGTGATTTTTTCTCGCATCCTTTCGCATGGCTCCTAACATTTCCACAATAAATGTTTGATATGTGCTGCGAGGTTTTGAACGATATCAAAAAAAAGGGGTTACTTGGTGGAGAGCATTTTAACTGGGCTCTAACATTCGCAGAGTACTGGTTGCGAATCAATATCATTAGCCATGATGAATGTGAAGAACGTTACATGGCCGCGAAATGCAACTGAAAAATCGCTTTCTTGTGGCGGTATTCCTTCAATGGAAAGGATTTTTAATGCTTGCATCATCGTACAAAGTGCTCCTTAAACACTCTGAAGCACTTGTGTTGTTCAGACCATATCTGGTCTGTGCAAAGGCTTGGGATGTTGGCATTAATTTTTCCTTCTCAAGACCTGACTTCGCGGGAAAAAAACGTGAATGAAATGTCCTTTATAGTCCCACAGTATTGCGGATTTCTGGTATTGTGGTTAAAATTATTTTACACTGAGATTGTTGTTTTGTGTGAAAAAGCAATGAAAAGCAGAACAATGCTTTTTTTATACTTTTCCGCAATATTGCTGTGTTTTGAACTCCTTCTTTGGGCCAGAACATACGTAGAACAGCGCATCGAAACCCAAGCCATGCAAATCCTCGGGATCCAGTTCTTCCGGTCGTGACAAAATCGTCAATGGCTTTCGGAATGGTTTTTGCGTCAAGCGCTTTCAGTTCTACAAAGCAATAGAATTCCTCTTGACTTCATCGGACTCTTTGTTGAAATAGCGCAAGACCCTATGGATAATTGTTCCTTTCCAGAAATTTACCAGCGGTTTCATCTGCTAGTAAGCTATACGCGCACGCTTTCTTTACCTTATTAACGATGCTTTTCCTTTATAGTAGTACCACTTAGAGAAATGATCTCATTCTGAATCTGACTAATTGGTATGTGGCATTTTTTCTTACCCTTTTCAAAATGGTTTCAATTGACGTGATTCTCCGGATCTATTCGTAAGCGGCACAAATCTTGCCACACTCCCTCATCACGATGCTTACCCCGAAGCGTAAATCGCGCGTACCAGAAAATGTCAAACATGAAGAAATTATTGAGGATAATATCTTTTTTTATTTCTTCTATGATTTTCTTAGAATGGTGGTTAATTTGGATGTCTACCGGCATACGTTCCTGTAGGAACAATCTGCATTGCTTCAAATCGCATATTAAGCCACTCTGTGGTTCGTATGTCTCTTAACAAACGCATGAACGATTCTAATATTTAGTGAAGGTCTTATTGTTAAAAGCCTTAGGACTCCTCTGACCGAAACTTTAAATTTTGGTGGAAATAAAAATACAAATACCTTGCAAAATGCTGCCTTAGAACGCCTGGAATAGTGTCAGCCAGGTGAATATTCTCCACCATGTCATAATTTGAATTTAACTTTTTAAGTGGTTAGTCATCTCCAAAAAATTAATAGTCTTTAGGTGGGATCCCCAACCAACTCTTTCAGTAATGTTTTCTTTTTTCTCAGTCAAATCATAGATGAATGTCAAACGTATCTACCAATGTCATTTTCGTGATTCATCTACTGAAACGCTAGCTCCGAAATCTGGACCAATATCTTGACTCGTCGAGTGCTGGGCTGGGTGCGGGTTTATTCATCAATTGCCCGAAAGTATGCGTAAGGTAAGAGGGATTGTCAATCAATCATTATATAATTTATATATAGTATATATATATATATATATAATATTATATATATATAATATATATATATATTAATATATATATATATATAATTATATATATATATAAATATATATATATATAATATGGAAATTATTACTTGATTGGTATCTTCTTCTGTTTTCACCGGCTATATATGAGTATAATTTAATATATATATATAATATATATATATAATATATAATATATATATAATATATAATATTATATAATATATATAATTCTAGCACGCACTTAACGGCCACCCGGAACGGGACAAAAATTCGCACGTAGACTCTATAAGAGTAAACACTTCTAGGGGGGGGGGGCAGCTGCCCCCCTGCCCCCCCTGACGACGCCCATTTAATATATTGTTATATATATAATATATATATATATATAAATATAGATAATATATATAGATATTTTATATATATAGAGAGAGAGAGAGAGAGAGAGAGAGAGAAGAGAGAGAGGAGCACGAGTAGTAAAAAAGTTGCTGGAGTCGCCGTTGGTATATATATAATATATATTATATATAATATTTATATATATATATATATATGTTATATATTATATATTATATTATATATATATAATATATATATATAATAAAATAATATATATATATAATATATATATATAATTATATAATATACACAGATTCTAAAAATAAAGGTAATAACAGCGATGCTGGCGTGGTGTTTTTTCAGGTGTACTATTGTAGACAGAATGGCAGGAGATTCAACTTAGCTTGAGAGAGAAAAGTTTGTCCTTAAATGCTATTGGACTACCGGAAACGCCACGGAAGGCAAAGACGGTTCAGAAGGAGTTCGATAAACCCCCACCAACGCCCGGACCATTGCCCGCACAGGAGAAATAATTTGAAAGCAGATGGATTACCGTTTACAAACGTCAACAAAACGTCTGGACGATCTCACGGACATCCACAACCCTGCAAAGGAAGAGCAGGTACAGGAAACCCTCATCCGATCCCCACAGAAATCTTTACGACAAACGGCTCGGGAGACACATCTCAAAAGATGCGTCCATCCATCCCCCTTTTGGAAAAAAAAAAAAAAAAAAACACTACGCGATAATAGCTTACTACCAAGAACTACTCCATGCTCTCATGAGTCATTTCCAACGGACCGGAGACTCAATTTTTGAATGGTACTGGCAATGTGCATTAAGATGCACGGTTTCCCACACAAATTGTTTTGGCGATTGCAGGCAACCTTTAAAAACTAAATGGCTCGATTAACGACATAATTGTACCTACTCGGGGTCCGTAAATCCCATGTTAAAGCTAAGCACATTTTAAACCTACCAGGGTACTCTGTGTGGTGGTGGGATTTCAGCATTCGGTCATCATAGATCGTTTTTTTATAACGAGCGGCTCACATGAAGGAAGGTACTAACTTGCTTGCATTGGAGTCGGTCGGTCCATCATTGAATCGAGCTATATTGGTGAGTAATGACGTGATTACTTTCAGCAATATGGAGCACCTCCCCACTACCATACATCGCGATGTAAGAACTCACCTCGATGCAGCATTTCCAAAGACATGGATTTGGACGAAGGGGTAGTATTAAATACCCTGCGCGTTTCCCCCAGATCTCACGCCAATGGACTTCATTTTATGGGGATACTCAAGAGCAGAGTTTTATCGCTCAATAACCAGAAGAATCGATAATATGCATTGAAATTGGAAAGCAAAAGACCATGTCGCGACTTTTCCCAATAACTGTTTCGTGTCGTTTGTTGCAACTCCGATTGTTCGCGTTTATCAGTGTGTCCTGACAATGGCGGTCCATCATTTGAACATTTGCGACATATTCGTTAAATACATATATGTTCCTGTAATTCAATGCTTAAAACTTGTCCACTATTTCAATAAATAAAGTTTGTATACGCCTTTCAAAGTGTTAGTACATTATTTTGAGACACCCTATATATTATAATATATAATATATAAATATATATATATATATATATTTATATATATATATAATTATAATAATATATATATATATAATATAACTATATAATATTATATATATCATATACTAGAGTCGTGGGGTCGGAGTCGTGGAGTCGGAGTCGTGGAGTCATGGCAATTTTCCAGGAGTCGTGAGTCGAGTCGGAGCTCGTAAATTGCCTGTGCATGTGGAGTCGGATCGAGTCGGAGTCGAAAATTCTGGGCAAGTGGAGTCGGAGTCGGAGGTCGAGTCGAAAAATTTATATTAACTAATTATTATTATTATAATTATTATCATTATTAATTATTATTATTATTTTAATTATTATTATTATATTATTATTATTATTATTTATTATTATTATTATTATTATTATTATTTATTATATAATTATTAATATTATTATATGCGGATGATTTGGTTTTGTGTGGGTGAACTGAAAGAGAGTTTGAGAGGATGGTAGAGAGATTTGGCAGTGTGTGTAAAAAGAAGGGTTTGAAAGTAAACGGTAGATAAGGTAATGTTAGGTTTGTGAGGTGAGGACAGTCTTCATGTGAAGTTATGTTAGAAATGGTAAGCACTGGACACACCAAGTGCCTGAGTTAAATATTGTAGGATATTATTGATGACAAAGGAACGGATTGATTGCAGGAGTGTGTAGGAAAGTGTGATGGCAGAAATGGTAGCTGGTGCATTAAATCGTTGGTGAATGTATAGGGACTAAGTCTTGATTGCGCTAAGGGTCTTACATGAGGTATGTTTGTTACCTGTGTTATTGTAAATACGTAGAGAACTATGGTGTGGAATAAGAAATATAGATTTAAAGTACAATGTGTTCAGAATGGACAATCTTAGGGGCGTGCTGGGTGTGAGAAGATTTGATAGAATGAGGAATGAACGTATTAGGAGTTGTGTGGTGTGAAGAAAGGTAAATGAGAGAATAAAGGAAAGTATGTGAGATGGGTTTTGTCCAGTGGAAATGACGAATTGATAGTCGGTAGTGTGAATGGTGTGGGAATCGACCAGCTGGGAGACCGATGAGAAAATGTTGGATTGAGTCGGTCAAGGATTTTCTGGATGGAGATGAATATGTGAGTTTTGAACAGAGGGCGAGAAAAAGGTGTATAATAGGAGTTAAGATTGCGGGGTTTTGTGAGGGGGTATATGGTTGTGGCCCACCTGGCCCAAAGGATTGAACCATACACTGACGATATGCCATAGTGAGGGTCCGTCGCGAGTTTCGTGAAAACTTCTATGGTGGATTTCTGAACTGCGCGAGTTCTCACTAACAGGTATATCAGGTTTGCGGTAAGGCCCCTGGGCTTTTCGTTTTCGGACTTGTGTCATATTTCTTCTATCTGCTTTTCTTTTCCGATGCATTTTACGCACCTTACCCCCAGCCTTCGGGGGAAAGAAAAGGAAGATGAAGAAAGAATGAAAGAATATTATTATATTATTATTATATTATTATTAATTATTATTATTATTATTATTATTATTATTATTATATATTATTTTATTATTAATTTTATTATTATTATTAATATTATTATTATTATTATTTATTATTATTTATTATATCATTATTATTATTAATTATTATTATTATGAATTATATATTCATTATTATTATTATTATTATATTATTATTATTATTTATTATTATTATTATTATATTATCTATTTAATATTATTATTGAAACTGAAAGTATAAAACTGTTAAATTTTATAATCGCTATTTTATAATAAAATAAAAATAATTTGCATTATAAATATGTTTATACATTTGTTTCCGAAACTGAAATATATTTGTGTGTCAGTTGCGACTGCATCTTTATGTCTTTACGGTATTTACCGTATAGCATTTGAGATTAGAATTCATTGAAAAGTGGTATATTTTTTATTCTCAAAAAGCAGCGAAAAAAAAAAGTTGAACGAACAAAAAATGTTTACCGTAACTCTGTAACACTAAGCTAGTCAGAGTCGAAATTTTGAATTTGACTGCTGGAATCCGGGAGTCGGGAGTCGGAGTCGAAAAATTTTTTTAAGTGGAGTCGGAAGTCGGATCGAGTCGAAAATATTATGTTTCAAGTGTGGTCGAAGTCGGAAGTCAGAGTCGAAAGTCAGAAAAAGTGGAGTCCAATTCTTGACTCAGAAATCAAAAATCAAATAGAAATTAAGGAGTCGAGTCGGAGTCGGTCGGAAAATTTTTGAACCGACTCTGCAGGCCTGATTATATATATTATACAGGGTGTTTACGAAATAGGGGGACATATTTGGAGGATATAATCTTTGTACCATTGCAAGCGTTTTGTCTTAAAAATAAAGTTACCTGTAAAGTCCTTCATTTAGTAGGTAAATGAGTTAGAAGGTGCAAGATGTATGATGTGAATATTTGTGTTTATGTTCCGTAGATGTTGTTATTATTATTATTATTATTAATTGATTATTATTATTATATTTTTATTATTATATTATTATTATTATTTATTATTATTATTATTATTATTATGTTATTATATTCATTATTATTATTATATATTATTATTAGTATCATTATATTATTTATTATTATCATTATTATGAATATTAAATTATTAATAACTTTATTATTATTATTATTATTAAAAATATTATATTAATATTATTATATTATTATTATTAATTATATATTATTATATATTATTATTATATTATTATTATTAATTATTATTATTATTATATTATATTATTATATTATTATTATTATTATTATTATTATTATTATTATTAGTATCATTTTCAATTGTACTATCTTTATATTATTATAAGATCATTACCCTTATTATCCAGCTATACTATTATTATATTAATTGATTATATTATTATTAATTTATTATTATTATTATTATTATTATTTATTATTTATTATAGTATTAATATTATTATTATTATTATTATAAATTATTATTATTGATTATTAATATTATTATATATTATATTATTTTATCATTTTATATTATTAATTAAATCATTATTATTATTATTATTATGGATAATTATTATTATATTATTATTATTATTAGTATTATTATTATTATTATTATTATTATTATTAAATTTATTATTATCATTATTATTATATTATATTCTTTGTTAATATTATTCCTGTTCCTATTTCGTATTATTACTATTATCATAGTAATTTTACTTATCAAATAATTATTGTTATTAAGCATGTAATAATTGTTAGTAGTAATATTAGGAGTATTATTATTTGTATCATTATTGTTATTGCTTGTATCCGTTTCCCGAGTAAATATTGCTCGGATACTATCAACAAAATTCCTAGTATTATTCATCCTATCTCTTAATAAGGTGGTACCTTCAAGCACCTATAGCATGTGTCCCAATATTAGAGACAGCATACCTCGTTGCTATAA
>JABUQX010054156.1:0-12500 GCA_015478945.1 Trachelipus rathkii | reverse complement strand
TAAGGTAACATATAAACGTATAAACGATTACAACCTATTGGACAATTACGACTAGTACATAGATGGTACAGACAAGAAAACTCACAACGTAAGTATCTTAAAATTAACAATGACCTAATAGGACGGACAATAGTACTCGTAAGTACTTACTTGATAAACATTTACCTAATAGGACGGACAATAACACTCACAAGTACGTAAGTAAGTTGCAAGCAACAGAAACTCACAAGTACACAAGTGTAATTGATAACATGTAAGACATAAACAATGTCACTAATTCTAACTTCAAACTTAACATGGAAGACATACACAATGTTATCAAACATGTAATGTAAGACTTACAAAGTATTATCAAACCAATAAAGTTCGAAAAACTTAAAATTAATTGTGGAACATAAAAATTCAATTTTTATGAAAGAGCAAAAAAAAAAATCTATTTACAATATATACAACTTAACGAATTGTAAATTCATTAATATGGAACACGGTAAAGATTTTTATGTTCCTGGTTTTTATTATTATATTATATAGTATTTTAGTTAATTTATTTTTATTTCTAATTGGGATCTACAAAAGTAGAATTTTCAATAGAAATATAGATTATTTTGTAAATTATTTTCTTCGTTTTGGAATAGCTCCCTTCTTTTTGGGATCTATTGTAGTACTAGTTGAAGTACCAGGGATATTATCTACATCCGTAATTGGAGTAGAATGAGAAGGATAGAATATATTTCTTGGATAAGTTCTCTGAGAATACGAAGGAGTATTGTATTGTAGAGAGCTAGTAAAATTTAGGAGATAATTAGGTGGAAGCTATGGGTTGAAAGCTTAGGTGGTAATTTAGGAGGTAACTTCGGAGGTAATTTAGGTGGAAGTTTTGGATATAACTCCGGAGGGGAGTCATCATAGGGGAATTGTTCCAATACTTCAGAAACAGATCTAGATCTTACACGAGGATTCGGAGTCCAAGATATTGTAGAAGGATCTATCTCATAGAAAGAAGGAGTATCGGGATTCACAGGAGGGGGAGACTGCTGTCTGGCATGACTACGCAATCGCATGGGTGAAGAATCCCGAGGACCATGGAATTGAGGATGTGGACGATAAGAAGGATCTTTACGTACTGTCAGTAATAACGAATAGGTGGTGGAAGTGCAATAGCACCATTATCAGGTTCATCTGGTGAAGATGGTGGATTACTATCATGCATAGAAGATCTTCTAGAAAGAAGAGGCGAACTATGAAGAGAAGTAGAACCAGATGCATATGGAGTACGAGGAGAGGATAGTTGGGGAGAACTATGGGAAATGTTTCTCCTCAGAGAATAGGTAGTAAACGGATCAAAATTTTGATTCGTAGGGGATTGCACAGATGAATGTCCTGACGAAGGAATTCTCTGTATGTCCTGAAGGAATTCTCTGTGTTGTTTGTTGATGCTGAGGAGGTGGTATTTGTCTCGGAGTAGAAGGCATAGATAGGGGAAGTGAAGACTCTGGGGAGATAGGAGTCACACTCAACCTAGGTGCAGGATGTGCAGCACTCGGTGCAGTAGGAGACATCTCAGGTCTTCTCTGTGCAACAGGTGGTTGTTCATGCCTTGGAGACTGTTGGGTTTCTTGAGGTGCTACTCTTGGCTGTTGTTCATGCCTAGGTGCCGGTTGGGGCGCTTGAGGAGCATCTCTATATACCACATACTCAGTATAAGCATTATTATCAGGTGTGTCATCATCATCATCACCTGAATTGTCCCCCCTTCGCGGTTGAAAACGACGTCTAGGTGGTGGAGGGGCAGGAGGTGGATTAGGACGCCTAAACATTTTTGTTGTAATGGATTATAATATTTCCATTGGGAAGAAAAGGAATTGTCTGCAGTTTTTACCACAGGCATGGGGAGGATTTTTAAATTGTCCACATGTGACACAAATTCCTTATTAGTAACTAAACAACGAAGTTGATATTTGTTATATTTTAAAACACCTACAACCAAATACGGCCCGACCCATTTCTTAAAAAGCTTGGGCGATAAGTTGGGAGGTTTAACAGCAAGTGTATAAACATAATCACCTATACGAATAGGACGAATAGGGGCTTTAGAATGTTGCTGTTGAGCAATTCTAAATGTTTCTTTTTCCAGTTTTTGACGAGCTAAATCACGAATAGATGCTGCTCGTTCAGCCATTTCCGCGTTAAAATCATAGAGATGATCTTTAAGAGGATTAGGCTTATTAACAAACGGAGAAACATAATTAGGAAGGTCATAAGGTAATCTACGAACATAGAAATGTAACAAAAAGTGAGGTGTATTTCCAATAGAAGAGTTGTAAGTAGTATTTAAAGCAATTTGAGCAAAAGAAATATATCTACTCCAGTCGTCTTGTTTAGAAGAAACGTATTGACGTAGATAATCTTCTACACGACGGTTTTCTCGCTCCACGAGGCTATTAGAGGAGGGATGTCGAACGGAAATAGTGCGGTTCTTTATGTTCCAAGTTTTACAAACTTCATTAAAGAACTGGGAAGTAAATTCACCTGCGTTGTCACTGACCAAAATTTCTGGAACAGAATGATTTACAATGACTTTATTCAAAAGAGCTTCAGCTACAACTTTGCCATCACGAGTTGAGACAGGGCAAAGTTCACAATAGCGAGTTAAAGCGTCTTTAAAAACTAAAATATACCTTGCACCGGAAATTTTACATTTAGGAAGAGGACCTATAGTGTCCAAATGAACCCTAGAAAAAGGTAAGAAAGGAAGAGGATAAGAATTGATAGCTACTGGATGAGGTTTCGAACCTTTTACTTCAATACAAGAAATACACTGTTTACAGAAAAATGAAATATAAGCTGAAAGCCTAGGAAAAGTGTATAATTCTCTGATTCGACGTTCAGTGCGTTCAGCACCTGGATGACCAGCAGATAAGGTATTATGATTCAAAAATATTATAGTATATATTAATGAATCTGGAATTTCTATCAAATACTTATTTTCTTTCGTAATGAAATAAAGAATACCATTGATAATGATATGGGGAAGACAACTATCAGGAACTGGAGAATTTTCAATCTCATTTATTATTTCTGATAGTCTACGATTTCTTCTCTGTTCATGGAAAAGAACATCTTTTGTGAAATGATATATTCTCGTATCAGCGAAAGCTAAAGGAATAGGATTTTGACGAAGTAAACCTATACGAGAAGGAGAAGAGGTCTCACGAGAATAAGTGATATTCGAAGGAGAAGGGGGAAGGATTTCCTCTTCTTCACCAGAAGAAGGTAGATGACCAGTATTTGGAACAGGGTTTCTACTTAAATAATCGGGAACGACATTTAATTTACCTTCTTTATAAATGATTTCTGGCTTAAAAGACTGAATTTTCAAATTCCATCTTTCCAATCTGCCAGACAATTGTTTATGACGAAATAGATGAACTAAGGCAGCATGGTCAGTATAAATTTTTAAGGGATAACCAAAAATGATAGTTCTGAATTTAATAAGACCATGTACTATAGCTAAGGCTTCTTGCTCCGTAACACTATAGTTTAACTCTGCCTTATTCATCATTTTTGAAGAAAAAGCAATAGGTTTTTCTTTACCATTGTCATCTAATTGGGATAGAACAGCACCGACACCGTAGGAAGACGCGTCAGTACTTAATATAAAAGGTTTAGTATAATCGGGAAAGGAAAGGGCAGGATCCATAAGTAAAAGTTTCTTCAGAGTGTCATAAGCGGTCTGTTGCTCTAACTGCCAAGAAAATGGAACATTTTTCTTTAATAAGAGAGTTAGGGGCTGCGTAATTATTGAAAACCGGGGTATGAGATTGCGAAAATAATTATAGAAGCCCAGCAAAGCCCGTACTTCATGGACATTCTGAGGAATTTTGAAACCTTTTAAAGCTTCTAGTTTGACTGGATCCGGAGATAAACCTTTTTCACTAATTTGGAAACCTAAGAAGGTGACACTGCTCTTAAAGAAGGAACATTTCTCAAGCTTTACTTTAAGGTTGGCTATTTTCAAGGCGTTAAAGACCTTAGAAAGGTGTGAATAATGAGTAGGAATATCCTTACTAAAAATTAGTATGTCATCTATGAACAAAAGACAAACAACACCTAGCAAACCTGACAAAGCCATTTCCATTGTTCTTGAAAAGACAGAGGGAGAATAACAGGTTCCCTGCGGCATCCTTAAATACTCATAATGCCCTCTAGTAGTAGAGAAGGCAGTTAGGTGTCTAGAATCCTCAGAGACGCTAAGATGTGAAAACCCACTAAGAAGGTCCAAACAACTGAAGATGCGCGCGCTGCCTATGAGCGACAAGCTTTCTGCAATGCTCGGCAGAGGAAAGCGATCTGGAATGGTGAAAGAATTGAGTTTCCTATAGTCCACCACTACTCTCATTTTTCCGCCTGTCTTTTTCGGTATAAGAAGAAGTGGGGACGAACTAGCAGAAACACTGGGAGTAATATATCCTTTCTCTAAACTATCTTCAACCCATTCATCAATGATCTCCATGTATTTGTGAGGGAGACGATAGGGTCTGGTGTAGACATATGGAGGACTACCTTCTATAAGCTTAATGGAAAATTTATTCAATTTACAAAGTCCAACAGGATCATCGGCCAGAGCAATTGAATCTCTATTCTTCACTAAAAAGGTCAACATCTCTTCTAATTGAGATGTATTGTTCAATACATATTTATTAGAATCTTTACTAGACTCTGAAAGCAATATTTCGCGGTAAACTTCTCTAATTTGAGAGTCAGAAAGATTTTTGGAAGTAGTAACTGCATTTATAAAATCATTATCTGCAGAGGCTTCATTTTGCTTGTAAAGTAATGGAGAAGCTGTTGTAAGATAAGTGTGATTATCAAAGTTAATAGTATCAGCACTTAAATTTACTAATTCCAATAATATTTTACCGTCAGTGCACGTGGACAACGTATTACCAAAGAAGAGTGTACCTGAATTTAAGAAATCATTTTTACTTTCTGTGATTAGAGCTATGTTCTCCGGAGGAGAGCATGGATATCAGACTCAACTTTGACCGGAATAATGTACCTAGAGTACGGTAAAATCCGAACAGCTGAAGAAGAGTACACTTTATAAGATAAATCATCATCTATCTCAACATTTGGTACTTCTGAAATGTCATTCGAATACATTCCAGGAATTCTACATTGTAAATTTGCTTTAAAAAGAGGGTTCGAACGTATTGATTCACTCTGAAAAGATGGTAGAGGCTTCGTAATCGAAAGATAATTTAAAAGAATTTGGAAAACATACACAATCTGTTACTTTGCGCATTCTTGTCTCAATATGCCTCTCTATTTGAGTCCTGTAATGATCTTATGGCCGTGGAACGTCCATAAAACGAATCAGGAGGATAAAAAGGATCGGAGTTAGAATCTACACTAAAGATTTTTCTTTCACAATCAACTTTATTAGTACCCAGGAACGGTACTGAGGGCATGTAAAGTCCTAAATTTGAATTATTTTGAAAATTATGAGAATAATGTCTATTCTGGACATTCAAATTATTTAAATTGTCCCGATAATTAACTCTATTTGTATCTAGAAGAGGTACATTAGACATGTAATGTCCATAATTGGAGTTTTCTAGAGGAAATTTAAACTGATCAAAATCTTTACTTATGACATGTTTGGAAAAACGGACTTTCTTCTCTCTATTATTTGAAGTTGAAGAAGGATAAGTGTTATAAGATCGATCATAATGATTATTTTCATAATTATACAACTGATCAGAACTTGTACCTTTGGCATCTTCTTTTAAATTGGCCAATATTGACCTATGGGAACCATTGGAAGGCATTTGAGGTACTACAGAAGCTCTGGGAACTGAATAAGGAGGAAAATCAAAATCTGTAGCAGTTGCAGTTTTCTGAAGCTTAGCCCTTTTTATACTGGAGTGAGCTCCAGATGGGGCAGTATAACCAGAAAAATTATTTGAAACACGATTAGAATCTTGATGAACCCTTTTCCCTGTTGAGTGCTGCTGTTTCTTACAGTTGTCTAACAATTTTCTTTGTTCTAAAATAACTTCTTCTGAAGTTAAACCTGTTTTATAATTCATCTCATCGGAGAGAGGACTATAATAATTTTCGCGGAAGACTCTCGTACGCGTCGCGCTCGAATTATTATCGCGGTAACCGTTAAATAACGAACGAGAATTGCTTAAGATCCCTCGGGGAGGTTGTGAACCTAAGCCTTCGGCACCAGGCGACCTTTCTCGTAGAGAAAGATTCCCTGTATTTTTAAAATTGCTTAAACCACTGTCTAAGCCTTCGGCACGTGTATCTTGTAAAGATGCACTAGAAACTTCAGCAGAAGAAGATCTTAGGAAAAGATCCCCCCTGGGTGTAATATTAGAGCCTCCTCGAAGAGGTGCTCCTGAGTTTCCAACAGCGTGAAGCCTTGAAAAGGTCCTTCTGTGGAAAAGAGTGTTGTCTCCTCGTAGAGGAGTACCAGAAGTTTCTTTATAATTATTATAATTAGCCCTATCTAAGTAGGAAGATCTCTGAAAAGAATCCCTACCGTAGGTCCCGATAATTCCTTGATCAGGGGAATTAAAGGCGCCAGGAGGAGGGGGTTCCTTCAAAGATCTGCCATTCTCCTTAAAATTATAATTTTCCTTAAATCTAAAATCATTGACTATGCATGTTTGGTAAATGTCCATGTGAACTATATGTAGGATGTGTATGTTGTGGAAGGCTGCCTTCAATGTAATTGAAAGGTTTTTGTTTATCCGAACGTTTCGAATAAGATCGTATAGCACTTATGACTAACGGTATATCACGCACTTTCCTTCCAGAATCATTATACACATGCACTATATCATGCTTAGCATTTATTAAAATAGGCAACTCTTTTAATACATCGGTTCCAATATACATCTTGAGAAAACGAGGTAGAGTCGTCTACTACATAAAAGCGTGTAAGATAATATTTCCCATTTAAGATTATATATAGTTCAATAAGGCCATAAACTTTCAATTTTTGTCCCGATATTGATCTTAAATCAAAGTCCACTGGGAGTACAATTGGTTTATCTTCCATTTTAGGGAAAGCCATGCATAGTATTTTGTAAAAAGAGTGCCGGATTAAACTCCGACATGCTCCGGAGTCAATCATGGCCTCTGTATTGCATACGTAAGCATTATTAGTGGTTAATTGTATAGGTAAGCTATATACAATCCCCTTCTTCTTAGGAGAAGAAGTGGAAAATATATTAGAAGAATTAGGGACAGAAAGGTCATCCTCTACCAAAAGAGAAATAGTAGGGAGGATGTAATCTTTCTGACAGACTCCTGAAGAATTATTTTCGTCAGATATCGGAGTCGGAGAATATCCAACTACTGGTAAAAAGGGGGGTCCTCAGAGGGAGGACTCCTCATTCTGTTATCATATTGAGGGTAATATGACCGATTATAATCTTCTGAATGGTATATAGGCGAGGGGGAGTGATCATAGTTTTCCGAAGGAATTCTATTATCATTGCATATCACTCATTAGCGTGTTATATTTTGACGCTATTATAATTATTATAAAGAGTTAATAATAAGGACGAGTTATTAGTAGGAAGGGTCATATTCCTTTGAAGGCATGCGTGTGAGTTATAGTAAGTGGAAGGATAAGAGAAATTAGATTGAGGTGCATTAGGAGATCGGAAAGATTGAGAGCGAGCATAGTTAGGAGTGAAACGTTGTTATAAGAAGAAGAAGAAGCTTGAGGAGAAGCCCGAGAAGCATTATGCACTACTGAGTTGCCTCCCTTCTGCTCCCTTCTCCCTCCATTCCTATTATTATTCTTCCTTCCATTATTTTTACTCTTAACCCTCTCCTGTGTCTGCTGTGCCTGATTTCTCTGTCTACCTCCATCAGGAGATAAATTTTTGACTCTTTTTAACGCTCGGGGATTCTGAAAATCCCAGGAAGAGCCTCTACACGCGTCTTGCGTCCCTCTTGCATGATACCCCATGCAAGTCGAGCAGTATTGTCTATAACGACACTCGTTAGTTTTATGCCCGAAACGTTCGCATCTCCAACACTTAGGTCGGTCTACTGTTCTTCTCACATTGGAACTGGCATCATTAACTTGAGAGTTTTCCGTAGGAGACTCTGCCTGAAATGAGCGTACATTCTGACTATGTCGAGAAGAGTTGGATGATCCTCCTTGAAAAGGTTTGGAAATAGCATTGGATGTTTTTGCTATATACTGTTCAATTTGAGAGGTGAAAGACAAATTTGCATCAAAATATTCAATAACTTTCGGCTGAAAGTGTTTAGGAATATTTTTGTGCTTTTTAGAAAATATTAATGTCCTTTTTAATTTGTCTGAAAGCTTCTCTCCATGTTGAGCATAAAAATGTCTCTCAAACTCCTGTACTGCCTTGGACACTTCAGTGGCATATAGGATGAGAGGATTGTTATGGTTCCAATTTATTTCATCAATGACGTTGCATGTACTAAAAGTTGACTCGGCCGTGGGCGGATCAAGAATTTTTAGAAGGTTTCTTGCGAACTCATTCCATGTTTTTGCGAACCTCAGTTCTTCATGTTCATTCATAAGTTCTCTACATGAACCTTTAGCGTCAACATATCTGGAATAGGAAGCTAACTTTTTCTCATCAGTATCTATTCCATCTGCTTTAAAATAATCCTCCATACATGAAAGCCACTTTCTCACTGATACCCCTGTAAAAACCCCTTTGGAATCATACCCTTCAAGTGTCGGGACGGGGTACCTCGTATTATAGAAACGGTGTATATTACCGGGAGTCGGAATCACGTTTTCATGATGAGGTCCATGAATAGGGTGGTTACTAGGTGCAGTAGGACCGGTTGGGAAGGATGAAAGAGCAGAGGGAATTTGCTGTTGTTGATAATAATGATAAGTGCCAGGCATGCCTAAGTAAGCGTTATAAGAAGGCGTAGGAATAGCATTATAATTATAAGGATAGGAAAGAGTCCCTATATTAGCTACTGAAGTAGGGGGAGCCCCATGCACATGCTGTTCAGCCATAGTATTAGGTACATGCAAAGAATAAGGATTAGGTATGTTGTATGGAGTAGAGGTAGTTACTACTTGCGAAGGGATACCACCATAAGCTCCTCCAAGCAGAACTTGGAGAGCACCATTAACCACTGGTCCCGCCGAAATTGGAATAGTATCGGTACCACTCACAGAGTGAGGGTATGGACATGCAGAAGTAGGTAGTAATGGTACGTGGTTATAAGGTAGTCAGTAGCACTTACTCTCAGTAGTTCTTGGTTGGTTCCATTCATGTTGGAAAGATATTTGAAAAATTATAAATATACTAGTTACCTACTACTTATAACTATAAATAAAACAGGCTTTAAATATTATACAAGATTATTATTATTATATATATATATATTAAGTATAATAATTATATTATATAATATATATATAATATTAATATATATATATATATATATATATATCTTATATATATATATATATATATATAATCTTATATATATATATTCAATTATTTCCTTCTTTTCCTCCAATTCCTCTCTTTTTTCACCTATATATATATTAGTTAATATATTATAATATATCAATAATATATTATATATATATATATATATATATATATATATATATATATTTATATTACATATATATACTATATATATATATATATTATATATAATATTATATTATTATATATGAGTGCTCGAACATATATTATGAAAAGTTATACAAGAAAAAAGGTTTTGGAGGGCATATGGCATATATATATATAATATATATATATATATATATATATATATATACTAGTATATATAGATATATATATATTATATAATATATAGTATACTATATATATATATAAATATAGTATATATATATAATATATATTATATATATATATTATATATATAATAGATTTATATATACAGGCCTAATATATATATATATATATATATATATACTATATTATTATATATATATATATTATTATATATATTATATATATATATATATATATATTTATATTATATATATATATATATGAAAAGAAAAGAACTGTGACAATTACGAGAAAGGAAGAAGGAAAATTCTTTTTATTCCTGAAAGTATTCTTACTACTATATATAAATATATATATATAGAACAAAAAAAATATTTTTCTATATCTTGACAGTACTTCTTACTACTATATATAATATAATATAGAACAAAAAAATATTTTTTTCATTCCATCTCAACTTCTTACTCTATATATAATATATATATATATATAGTATATATAGAACAAAAGATTTACTTTCCTTCTCGTTTCTTTCCTTGTAAAGGAGAAGAAAAGGAAACAGAGCAATTTCTCTTCGATATAATATTAATATATTTATCTAATATATACATAATATAGAACTTAATGCGATATTCACTATATACATGCTATATATTGGGAAATATATCATAATTTATATAATAGAAAAATATCATTGCCTTAAGAATAAATTGAAGTCGAGAAATTTTGCAGCGTATCACCTTGAACGTCAATTTCTGCTGTTCCTCAGCAGAAAATGAACATCTCAGCGTTGCAGAAAATGAACATCGCAGCGTTTGCTTTTCTCGTGGATACATGAACTCTATTTAAATATTTATAATAATTAATAACAATTTTATATTATTGATTATTATTATTTTATTATTATTATTATTATTATTAGTATTATTATTATTATTATTATTCATATATTATATATAAGTACTTGTTAGTGTTATTATTATTTATTATTATATTATATTATTATTATTATTATTATTATTATTATTATTATTATTATTATTATTATTATTATTATTATTATTATTATTATTATTATTATTATTTAATAATGACAATAATAATTTAATAAAGTAGTAGGAGGAGTCACTTCTCTTGAGATGACTCTACTTATATTTTCTAGTCAAGGGGGTCCTGACTTGGAGACTCTTTGTCCCGCCTCTTGTAATAGCGGTATTAGTAGTAGCGATCTTCCCGAAGGAAAGGAGTGGCCTTATGATTTCAAATTGGCGGTCTTCATGGTAGTAATGATGACGTAGTCTGAGTAGTTACTTTCGCGAATAGAATTTCCTACTGCAACTCTCTCTCATTCCATGTAGTCAGTAGAAACCATTAGTAATTCATGTATATATAATATTTTATACATACACAACTTTTAGAGTAATAAAATTGCAATTATAACGACTTCTATTTTAGAGGAGTTTTTATTTTGGAATGAAATTTTTGATGGCAATTTTTAAGAATTGCATTCGTTGGTAGAAATACGTAGTTTTTCTACTTTCTTGAATATTAATTTATAAATAAAGTAATATATAAGGTGGGGGGTCGGCAATGAAGGACCGTCGGAACGACGATGCAGTTACAACTATTGCAGGAAAAAAAAATTATTTTCTGTTAGAGACGATGGCAAGCGTAGTCGGAGACTAAAAAGCCTATAGAGATTAGCTGACAAAAGAAAAAAGCTATGTAGGTCGCCAAATTTAAAACTATATTTCGTCTGTAGACAAGGCTTTTAGGGTAATCAAACTAATCGTGATTAGATAGTTTTAATTCCTTATTTTACCTCTTTTCACAACAAAATATATTGAATCACTGCACTTATATAATTAACATTCCAAAACAACTCGAATTATCTTAATTCTCTAAATATTAAAAGCCGTTATAATAACAATATAATTACAATATGGTTGAAGGGCAACACACATCTAAAAGGGAAAGAGAAAGGGGAGCACCCTGAATATCGATACAAAACACAACAGGTAATGCGCATTTATTCACATTTATTTAAATGCAGATAAATACGTGATACCATTGGAATTTATTTCCACATGTTTAAAACAGTGAAGAGCATCATATTTATATTTATTTTTCAATAGATATATATATACGAAGCTCGACAATAAATTTAGTCACTTACCAATAAATTGTATTATCGATTCTTTTTGGGTGGCAACATGCCAATAATTGGAAATAGAATGGACGGCAATATTTTACAATTTAAGTTCTTAGAAAAGTTAGAAAAGTAATGCAATTACTTTTATATCATTATTACAAGTTTTAATAAGCACAGAATGTTTGCTTAACCTATTATTAAAAAGAAATATATAAAACATAATTTAATTTAATAGAATCACATCACAATATAAAACAACCGCCGAGGAACAATTTTCAGAGACTAGTGACTCAAATTTTAAGGCGTGGAATGGAGAGTCACATTTGATTGACGCAAAAATAAAGTCACGATGCAACTTTATATATATATATATATATATATATATATATATATATATATATATATATATATATATATATATATATATATATATATATATATATATATATATATATATATATAATATATAATATAATATATAGATAGTATATATATATATATATATATATAATAATTAGATATATAGTGCTTACAATAAAAAGGCCCAA
>JABUQX010054155.1:0-53338 GCA_015478945.1 Trachelipus rathkii | reverse complement strand
AGTTAGTTATATAGTATATATATATATTATTATTTGAGTGTAGTATATATATTTTTTGTGTGTGATATATATTTATAGAA
The DNA here is from genome assembly GCA_015478945.1 of Trachelipus rathkii. Taxonomy (NCBI): domain Eukaryota; kingdom Metazoa; phylum Arthropoda; class Malacostraca; order Isopoda; family Trachelipodidae; genus Trachelipus; species Trachelipus rathkii. The sequence goes on along the minus strand of JABUQX010054155.1, from coordinate 53,258 downwards.
TATATATATAGTATTAGTGGAGTGTGTGAGTGAGTAATATTATAGTGGTATTGTATATGTTGTTGAGTGTGTGATGTATATATTTGATGGGTGTAGTAGTGATGTAGGTGTGTGTATAAATAGAAACTTTTATTATATGATTATTATATGATTATGATTGATATGATATATTATATTATATTATATATATAAGTATATAGTATAGTATGTATAGATTGATAAAAAATGGGTATATTAGATATATTAATATATATATATATTGTATAGTATATATATTTATAGTTATAATATTTTACTTATATAAATTTCGTAATAGAACTGGTGTACAGTACGTAAAATATACCGTGTATAGCAAATATATAAATAACTTCTGTAATATAGTAGTAATATATTTGGATGGCACTGATAAGCTAGTGAGAAGTATGCAGTTAGTGACTGATGTATTGTAGTGTTAAGGGATAGGGTACGGGTGTTATTGTATGATTTATTATTGTTTTATATATATATTGATTTGAGTTATATATAGTAGTGTATATATGTGTTATATTATGGTATAGTTATATATATATAGGTGATATATATTAAGATGTATTATATATATATATATAATAATATATATTAATATATATGTATAATATAATATATATATTGATATATATATATATATAATATAATATTATATATAATTTATATATATTATATATATAAATATTATATATTTAATATAATGAATATATATATATATAATATAATATATATATATATATAATATATATATAATAGAATAATATTAATATTATAGTCTGTTATATGACTTTAATGCAGAAATATATATATATATATATTTTTAATTATAGTATATATATATATATATATATATAATATAATTACTCAATCAATATTTTCAATGGTTAAAATTGGCAAATCTCAAAAGTCACCATAATATTCTAAAATTCAATCGAAAATTTTGAAAGAAAAAGAAAGAAAAAACTATTTCTGAAAAATGAATGCATAATCTTGGCTGATTTTGCCGAAAACTACACGTACGTAGTAAGACGAATTTCAAGGGTATCATTGGGCCAATGACCAAGCTACTTTGCACCCTTTGTTCTATATTTTAGAGATAAAAATAGTAAATTAAGAAATCACTCTCTTTGTGCTTTAATAAACTACGTAGAGCAAACACTCAGTTTTCACGTCTTCCAAACATATTAGTAAAATATATTAAACATAATTTGCTAAAAGTTGAAAAGATATTATAAATAAAAATAGTTTTGAAGAGTATTAAGAATAAAAAAAATGTTCAATATGCCATAATAAAAGAAATGTCGAATATAATCCTGAATGGCATGTATTTGATTCTTGCCACGGAAAAATGCCTGTGATGGGGTTGGAGAACAACAAAGCGCGAATTAAGCAAAGTCAGCTTACCAAGAACAACAACACACCAACCAAATTCTTAACATTGACGAAATATATTCATTCTGCAAAGAGAAAATAAGAGATAACTTATTTTTTCGTAAAAGAAGAAGAAATCAATGAAACACATTGAAAGACTTTAAACGAGATATGAAAATTGTTTGAGAATTAAGGGAACAAGCAACTTTCAAAATTCTTTCCACTTTCAGAAAATAATTAAGTGCTATCCAACCTCAAAAAATGACGTTTACGAAGACCACTGTGTCAGCAAAATTGTTCATAAAGTGTAGAGAATATAATGACACATAGCTTGCCGTATAGTGATGACATATGGTGGATTGAAAGGTAGAAGAAATAAATGTGGAAATAATATTTTACATATATTTTTTTTCATCCTTCCGGACCCAGAACTTCATTCAAGATGTCAAATTGCGACAGATATTGATCCCAATGAAAAATATTTTACAACAAAACTTTCTGCTTGAAATAATAAATGGCATTAACAGGCAGAAATTACAAATCTCAAACAAATGTCCAAAAAAATATCTCTCTTCTTCTGAACAAATCACAGATTACAGCGCAAAGTAAAATATATATATATATATATATTAAATATTAATACATAAATATAATATATATATATATATAATATAAGAAATATATATATATTAAATATATATTATATATATAATTAATTAAAATATAATTAAATATATTTATATTATATATACATATAACAACAATAGTATATATATGCACAAATTTTATTTATTTTATTGCATTTTTAAAGTTTTTTTTAATTATAAATAATATATAAATACCTATGATATATATATATATATAATGTATAATATATTAAATATATTATATATAATATATATATAAATATAATATTTATAATATACTTATATATATAATATATATATATATATATAATATTTTATATATAAAATTATATATATATTATAATAATATTAATTAATAATAATATATAATATATATATATATTATATATATATATAATATATATATATATTTAATATATATTTAATTAATATATAGTATATATATATAATTATTTATAATATATTATTAATATATATTCTAGCATTTGTAATTATTATATAATATATAATATATATATATTATATATAGATTTTATATATATTCCTAATGCTTTAATTGAATTATATAAATTTTATATATATATATATATTATAATATTATATTAAATTGTTAATTAATATACATAATGCTTTATTGAATTATAAATTAGTTAATTTTGTCATTTACTGTAGATATAAACTATTGATTTTATTTCTATTATGTATATTATTCATTAAACACTTTAATGTACCTCACTGTTTAAATTATTTTTAAACATTTATTTTTCTATTCTCCTTTATGATGTCCACACTATTTATACATTATTTCCTTACTTATTGTGATCGGCTTGAGACAATTGGAAATAATCCTCGATGAAATATATAATAATAGCAAATTACGTCGATCATTTAAATAATTATGTTTATTTTTTGCTATTTTTTAGATATAATTGACTATGTATTATCTTAAAACAAGTACAATTACCTTATCCTATCATTATAGCCCCTATGATGAATACTGATTATTATAGTAAGTATATTAAGACATCTATCAACATTAAGAAAATTTCATGATTTTTAGAAGAAATATTACGAATCTAAGTTTCAAAGTTAGATTATGAATAAAATTTCTATTATTTGCAGAAAAGATCTCGAAATTATTTTTTATTCAATGTATTTTTACATCTTAGAAATTACATATAATAGAAAAGTTAATTCGTATACTTTAATATGTATCATTCACACATAAATTATTTCAGCGGCTAAGGTGCATCAAGAGAGCAAAATGGCTCCGACAAGGAGGATTTAATAATATTACACCTCACGTAAATGTAAGAAATTCGTCGTATTTTATTTTAAACACAATTTTATCGGATATTTTCAATTTTTCATGGTGTAAAATATTTATTTTATTCCCCAAAAAAAAAACATAGAAAGCAATATTAGTCATCACTTATAAAAAACCCACTGCAGAACACTGCAGAAGATTTTAATTGTATAATATTAAGATAATATACACTAATTATATTGGAGATATAATGTGAACTTAAATAAATAGTTACCACTATTTAAAGTGTAAATGTTATAATTGCTCCACCTGTTACATAAACATTTTGGCTCACCCGTTAAACCAGAGTAAATCTACAAAAAACGAAATATATGGTATGTATATATATATATATAATAGGTTTACTGAAACTTCAACAATGTTCATATTTGCGCATGTTAGAATTTACAAATGTCTGCAAAATCTATCTAGCGGCGTTTCTATTATCTCATATATTTTAGGACGCAAAAAATGGATAAGACCCATATATATATATATATATATATATATATATATATATTAATATATTAATATATATAATAAATATATCTAAAACTCATCCATAAAAATATATATTATTTTATATTATATATAAATTATATTTTATAAATTTTTGGTAAAATTTATTTTAATTAATTAAATTAATTATTTTAATTTTAATATAATAATTATTCAAATTACTATATATTATATATATATATATATTATATATATATATATAATAATTATATATATTATATAATGAATATTTTTATATATATATATATATATATATATATATATATATATTATATATATATTAATATATAATATATATATTATAAGATAATATTAATAATATTAATATATATAATATATAATATTTATATATATAATATTATAAATATATTATTTATATATATATTAATAATAAATATTATATATATATATATATATAGATATAATATATATATTAATATATTATATATAGATATATATATTATATAATATATATATATATATTATATTAATATATTATAATTATATATATATATATAATATATATATAATATTTATTATATATAATACTATATATATATATATAATATATTTATATATATAATATAAATATATATATATATAATATTATATATATATATATATAATTTATATTATATATATAATAATAAATTATATTATATACAATATATATATTTAAATTAATATATATATATTATATATTATTTATATAAATATATATATATATATATATATATATATATATATATATAAATTTATATATAAATTAATTATAATATTATATATATAATATATATTATAATATATATTTATATAAATATATATATATTAATATAAATAATAATAATATATGATATATATAATTATATATATTTTATTATTATTAGATATATATATATATATATAAATATTTATATATTTATATATAAATATATATAATTAAAATTAATATTATTAAAATATATATATATAATATATATTATATTAATATATATTTTAATATAATATTATTATATAATATATTATATTATTATATAGTATATATATCTATATATAAGATATTAATAATAGTAATACTAATTTTACGTGAAAATAAAAAGTCAAGTGATATTATTTGTAAATATTTTGCTATATAGTGTTACCTAGTAATATAAGTATTATTGCAATTTGAAGTTGATTTAAATACTATAAGAGAAAAATACAATAAAAAAAAATTAATTACAATAATCGGAGTACTTAATCTTATGCAGATTGCGGCATAAACCGATCTAGAAAATTTCAAAAATAATTGAAATAATTATTATTATTAAATGAAATTCTGAATTAAAAAAAAAATAATTTGGTAAACATTTTTTAAATAGTATATATATATATTAGATACTGAAGTACTTTAATTTTAGTACAGTATATTTAGATTTATTAACTGCTTAAATAATGAATATAAAAAAAATTTTAGCGTTTAAGAGGTATATAATCTCGATATATAATCATAGTCGCGCTATATATATATTATATATATATATAGTAGCTCAATGGATAAACACTAAAGTATAAATAAAATAAAATTCTAAATATTTTCTAATAATTTTAGTATATATAAAGATAAAATAACAAACCTGTAGTGTCTTAGTGAGTTCTAGTGATGAGTTTGTAATAGTTAAGATATTTAAATGTAAAATTATAGATACTATTGCACAAAGGATATTATATAGGTCAATATATATAAATAACTATAACCTAGATAATTATATATATATATTTATCCATGATTGATAAGTTCTGAGATCTGAAGCTGAGTAGTATATTGTTTAAAGGTGATTAAATATTTAGGTATTCATCCTAATTGAAAAAACATTCCGCTAGCCTAATGTTGACAATTAAACAGCTCTGAAGATCACTGTACTACCCCTTCCCACCTATCTATCTTCTTTACTCGCCATCTTAACATCCTACTCCCACGGTCGACTAGCCGTTTATCTGTATTTCACTTTCAGGCTGTAACTATATAGTATAGATATATATATTTATAAGCATTATCAACTAATTATCTACAACTTCTTATCATAATAATTTAGTGTATCGAAATTTGGTGTATTGTAATTATATTAATTACTATTAACTATACTGATAATGTGAGATTATTGGATATGTTCATTGACCAAGAAATAATTAATCTCTAGACTAATACTTTCTAGTTGATCCTTATAATTAATTCTAAGTGATCATCCAATAATTACTTTTCTCTCAATATAACATTCTTATATTACCAAACATACACTAATAAGGATATGTGTATACTTTAATTAAATATGCTGCATTATTGAAAGCGTTTTGATTAATTAGCAAGTAATATTTACTTACTAATCTGTCTACATAAATAGCAATATGCTAAGTTAACTACAAAATAGATGATAAAAATATATTATTATGTGAAGAATATAATAAATACGTACAATCCTTAACAGTTTCTTATTATATTAGTAATATCTTATCAGCTTAATTAATGATATACCTTAACTATGTATAAAGTATAGTATAATACTAAATCGAAATTTACTTATCATTTCATAGACAATAGGTGATAAAAATATAGCCAACTTTCTCAATGAAAAAGAAGAGTTGCGCAGGGGATTTGATAACCCCCCCCATATGATAATTTAATAATATATAAACAGATGGATACTCTCATAAAAGAATTTTTGAATTAATGAGTTCTCAGGCCTTCTGACATAATAAGTTTTAAAAAAATTAAATTAGTAATATAGATTTATGGCTTACCATGTATTAAAAACTGATCCCCAAATCTTTGTTGTCAATGGTCTCGATTCCATATTTATGCAAGAGCGTACTAATGTATATATGAAGAGAAATGGATAACATAAATCTAGCATGATCAAATTAGAACATAAGCAAGATGTTATGCACCAAAACAGAAAACCAGATGACTTTCTGATGGACACTGAAGCCTAGGCAATAATGCGTACTATAGATCCGACAAGAAGCAACACAAGAAAAAAACTAGTACACTAGACTTGGAATATACGGAGAAGCAGTACTCCATCTTACGAAAAGTTATCACAACCTGTCGCAAGACACGTGATGATGAGCTTGACATATAAATAACAAAAATACATTAATAGTTTAATAGTAAATTAAGTATTAATATATATCTAGCTTATAAGCTACAAGTGACACATAGCTGGATGAAGGAGAATGTGACCTGTTGAGTAACTACGGAGCTAATGTTGGAGTTGGGAGACTGACTGAGAAGAAACAGCCACCCCCGCCGGAGCTGAGTGAAAGTAATCCTTGACCGCTTCGAAGCGTGTTTCATATATAATTATCAATTATTAAACAAACAAGAGGGGGGGAACGTGGATCATCGCTTACGAAGTGAGATTAAATGACAAAGTCTCCCGGTTAATTACACTTTAAAAGGGACACAAGACACCGTACCTCACGGTGGATTATTTTCTTATACATCAAAATTCACTCGAAAGGTTGCAGTTATCGGTTTCCTCCCGCTGATTTATTAGAGAGTCTAAAAGCTCTTGTGACCCATTCACACTACGTAGAAAGTGATTATCTTTCCTGCTGAAACTGCAAATTATTATATAGTGAGATATTTAACACACGAGAGTCCTGCACAATACTTTTGTCTGAAGATATAAGTCTTATAAAAAAAATAAAAATAAGGAATGATTATAATAAATCAACTCATAAAATACGTAATTCCTTAGTATTATTAGATACTTTCACGTAGAGCACTAGCCACAACTAAGCAGAGACTCAAGTTCAGTCACTGGTCGGCATGTTGAGAGGTTAGATTAGAGCTAGTCTTTATCATGTGAACTCACACGTTACTTCTATACTAATGAGACTAAAATAATATGAGTCAACACCCCCATCCTAAAGTAATTAGTTAGCCTCTGCCTTTTGAGAGCGGTAGTTTTAAGTTGTATAACTTTTAAAAAGAGACACAATAAAGAAAACAGAGAAAAGCAAATTTTGAATAAAAAAAAAATATATAAATATATAATAGTAATAAACGCTATTATAATTTAAGCATATACTCGTCAAAGATACGGTAAAACTACTGTATATTTATAATATATGAAAACATTTATTCATATACAGAACTGATAATGGTACAATAAGAATACTAAGCATATTTATTTACTACAATAACAAGTATAGTGGAAAATAGAGTATTACGATGGAATTATAATTATTTACGTAGAATACTTAAATATAGTGAATTCCTTGAGATGAGTAATATCAAGTATAATTATGAACTCTTACTATTTATATATTAATAAAATTCAATAATATATCTTTTTGAAATAATATGTAATCACAGTAAGTAGAATATCAATCCAATGCAAATCTTTGATCATGATTTCAGACTATTATTTTGATGAAAGAAATATTAAATATAGATAAGATTATAAGATATATATAAAGATCTGTCACCTTACTCTTCCTTAATCTCAGTACTAGACCAATTGCGTCTATTGCTGTGCCTCTCTCTGAAGAAATGCGTGTTCGCGAAAAATCGATAATAAAAAAAATTTCAAAGCAATTGTGTAAGAGTTGTTCTGAAGCGAAGCAATACTTTTGGGCGTGTTCTAGATTAAAGTAAAGTGAGCAAGTAAGAGAACATATCGGAACAATATCTCGATGTGATCGATGACAATGTATAAAGAGTGCAACAAGCTTGCGCCCTATATCACAGCCTGTTCTGATCTCCACGCATGAATATCCTTCAACCTAAGTTTTATTTATGTTATGTTTTTTCTTCTATCTATGTATCATGTAAATATCCACCTTTATTATGCTTTTTTTTCTATATTATACCCAGCGATACGTACCCACCCACTTCTATCTATCTGTTACAGGTCGTCCAACCTGTTAATCAGTTACATGCCCGCTGCCGCACAAGGAGAGATGAAGCATCAAACCGATACCCACCATCCACACCACCACCGCCGCCTTCGTCCCTATCATGGCACCTTTATCTCCCCTCAATCTATGACCAAACACTCCATTACATTTCTCTCTCGTTCAGGACCTAGACCGGTGTTCGACTTGTTAAAGCGTCGAGAGTGCGCAACGTTATCTCTACGTGCAGTTGCCAAAGAAACAAACACGAATGCTCGGTGTAAGCTTCCAACACCCTATCTGTCGCTATCGGAATACAAGTGAAGAGGCAGCACCAAAACACTCCTGACTTTCATTTTATTCAAGCCTTTCCATGGCTCAACCGCAAAAATTGTACCAAACCTGTCGACAAGCATACTTCATTTATTCTCTCATTGGCAGTACCCCATCTCCCTTTCTTCCACACCACACCACATCTCTAATATCGGATGCAGTGCCTGCGACCTTATATGAAATTCTTTTCACACCGTAGCATTGCCCCTAAGTAATTAATTGCCATCCGGCCTCTGAACAACTACTCCACTTCTTAAAGATCGCATACTAACTTCTCTTATTCCAGACCATATGTGTCTCACTACCAATTACCTATAGCAAATAGAAACACATAGGTGCTAACAACAACATACACCATCATCGTACAGACTTCTAGCGCCACTAACAAAGGACTTAGTCCCATTACCCATTCGACCTATAGCCGAATTTAATTCACCATCCAGCCGTGTCCAGTCTTCTATTATCTATCTCAACTATGTTCATGATATCAACACTCGTACATCCTCATTCCAAGTTGTCTGCGCTGTACGTCAGTCCAAACAAGGTGCACCCACCCCACATGCGAAAATAATAATCAGTACTCTTAAACTCGCAAAGACAGCCTGATATGACATAACAAGACGCCTTACTTAACTGGGAGTCTGCGCATTGCATCGCTAGAAACATAATACTATACACAAACTAAGACGTCCCTGCACACTTCCGACACAGACGCAAACCTTACTACTTCACTCTACTGAGGTTACACTTCTTAACAAAAACAACCCGTTCGTGACTCTGCATGTTTCTCTAAGCGGACAATCTTCCTTGTCTAATGAGATTCTACTGCGTCCGAAATCCATTATTATCTCTAACTATTGACACGTATATAAGAAACTCTACTTCTCTCATCGAGCCAGACATACGACAGACTAGATACGCAAAGTCGTTATCTCTGCATGAGTAGCGAATATATGTAAGAGAGAGTTGACACGCGTTTCAAACGAGAGTGCCTCTTCGCATTATTCTTCACCCAAAGGTTCTATTCTCGTCCTAACCCACCGCGCAGTTAACCAATCCCCCACTCAAGCGCCTACAAAATCGTAAGATTAACTTCATGGACCCATCTACTCTATTTTTACCTCCTATCCTTTCAGTATAATATATATATATATATAATATATTATATGATATTATCATATATAGTTAGTATTAGATTTGAAGAGAGTAAGATTACCGATTATTATACATACTATTATAATTATACTATGAGTCCATAATACCTAAGGTAATGAAAGGTGTATGGATGGCTTGGTATATAGTATATATATTTTACATATTATAAAGTATACTAATATATTATAAATATTATACTATATATATTTTTTTAATTCTGAAAAAATCGAAAATTTTCTCTCTTCTTATTGAAATCACTTTGTGTGCCATTCTGTGGAGCAAATCAATACGCTGCAAGAATAATAACGTCCCCGATTCACATAAAATATATATATCCTTCTCCAGAGCTTTTTCTTGTATTCCCCCCTAAATTCTGCTATTACTTTTCCGCGGCACTTCTAATATACGCGATCTCACAAAAATATCAATCTGACTTTTTTCTTCTGCGTCCACCTAAGTAATCAAAATACATATAATATAATCAATATTCATTATTATATATGTGATATATATATATATATATAGATATATATCTAGATATACTAATAAAATATATACATAATAAATATAATATATTATCTTGAGATAAAATGATTTACATATATCACATATATAACGGTTGTTTATTAAAATAATAGTAGTCCTCAAAGTGAGAGTTACTGGGATGATATTATTCATTATTTACTAAGTAGTATATGCTATATAATATATATATATTATATATATATATATAATATATAATATATATATATATATAGTTATAATAGGAATAAATTATTATTACTATTATGATATACTATAGTCCTAATACATAAGTATTATATAATAGCTATACATATACTAATTATATTATATATAAGGGTATATACCTTTAATTCGCCTATATACTATTATCATTTGAGTAGTACTGTTATATTACTATATCACATCTTAGTACGGTAGATCTTACCGTAGTATACTATATTATATTAGCCATACCACTTATTCATATATATATACTGGTGAATATATAGTAAACCGTTGAGTATACTTAAATGACTATATTAAAATATTATAATTATTAATAGTTATTTACATAAATAAGATATATAAAATATACTTAGTATCCACTATCTATTTTATCTAAAACACATACATTATAGATCCACTCTTACATCGAAGAACGTAGCGATTGTTAGCATCTATTCATCTTATTTCTATTAAGGTACTTTAATCAAACGGTGTAGAATGTACTCTAAGAGAGGGGAGATATATAGTTATAGGTATACCGAGAGTACTTTATCTGCATTACTTAACTACTCCTAATCTGGCGTATATACGCGAACTATCGTTAATATTTCACAAGATAGATAGATTAAAACCTTGCCAATTAATAAATATCGTCCTATCCGCATGAGAATTTTATTAAGCATATATAGTGAGTAAAGCATATGTATAAACCCAGGCGTAATATCATAGTATAGTATTCAGTTATGTGGATGATTACTATACTACTTATTTATTTCACAGCTATCATATATATTTCTGGTTCTGTGATATATATATACTTAGTACACTAGGCCTTAATTACTTGAGTATTTTATCACATCTGATTAAATTTAATCTTCTCTCTTATTATAAAATACCAACGTAGTCTAGTACGCATACATATACCTAGAATAGTTTTGCGTAGGGCTATTGAGGGCTATTATAGTATGAGGGATATTCGGTCTCATGTCATACAATTTATTTAGTGTATTTTTATATTTATTTATCTTTCTCTCACCATTGCTTCTCGAATAAGCGATTCACGCAAATTCTCCACCCACCCAATGTAAATACAGCTTAATTCTTGTTTAAACATTACAAAAAAAAAAACAAATACATTATAATTATGAAAGAAAAACAATAAAAAAAAAAAAAATACAACATAAACTAGAGTTGATAATCATTTATTGTAATTCACTGAAATACTGATTTCGCAATTTTTTTGAGTTCTCTTTTATCGACATTTAATCAATATATCTGTTTCTGACACTTGGAAGATATTATATATAACAAATTCTTTTCTCATACATATATAATTATTAATACCTATTAAGCATAAAAACAAAAAATTCTGCGCTGTGACAATTTACTATAATATAAATAAACTATATATATTAAAATTAAGAAAATTTGTAGTGTGATCAGTATTTTCTTGCTGCGTGAAGAAAGGTTCTTCTACGCAAATCTATTTCCACATAGTGTTACTAATCGTTAATTATATAAGAACCTATCCATGGCATTTGTTAAAACCACAAATAACAATGTTGACATAGTACTTAATTGAAGTAAACAGGAATTGTGAGAGAAAATTGCTGAACTACAAAATCAAATAACAAGTCATAAAACACGCACAATAATGTTAAAACCACAAATAATGTTGACAGTGAAATGCTTTTAAAACACATGCAAATATCCAGATAAATCTTAATACCTTAAAAGATATCAAAAAAATTATAATATATGATTCCAATATACAAAATCACCTTTCTATTCAATCAAAGCTTTCATAGCATAATATTATCCAATCTAACTCCTTCCAGCATACTTCCCATTTTGCGACACTCAAAATCTGTTCTTAGTATCTCTACTTATTAATGTTTTCCCTTACAATTACGACGGTATTGCCAGATAATATTAGATAAATTACAGTAGTATTATGCTAATTTAAAAAGGTTATATGTTTATGTAGACCTAATAAAGTCAGTAGTTCTGATATATATTTATTTTATTTTTTATTATTATTTATTTATTTATTTATTATTATTATACTATATATTATATATTTTATTATTTATTTATTATATATTTATTATTATTCTTATATATATATATTTAAATCAATATATATATAATACCTACCACAGCTCAAAATGGACTAAGAGCCCTAAATATAGTGAAGGGTGATGTTAGCTATCAATTATTTTATAGATTACATTGAAGTAAATAGACAGTAGTAAATACTATTAGGAATAAAATAGTGAAATACTAGCTAAGTATCCAACTACCATACAATTAGTCGTAAACTCAGTATGTATAAACTGAACTATATGATACTACTCGCTATAGTTAGGCTATAGTAGTACCTACCGCATTGAGCTATACCATAAAAAACGTTATATTTGTTGTTGAGTAATCCTTCACTATATTTAACTATGGCGAATAAAAAAATCTTCTAACGAGAGTATCACGACTGTCGATACCGAAATAATCCTTCATATTCAATATATCTACAGGTAGAATGACTATAAATGTGAGAGCATATAATGAGGTAGAAATTTTACTCTCCATTCATGACGGAGTATATTACGAATACATCAGGATACTCATCAGTAGTAGTCTGAGTTAACAAGAGTAACCTGAGGAGCTTATTATCTCTACTAAATAAGCTTAACCTAACAGTTTCCCCTCCATACCCACACAAAATAATAAATAAAGTACTGACATTCATATCGATCCTTACCTACAGTCTTTCTTTCTCAGTTCACATCAATGCTCTGAGCAGTAGCGTCAAGCGCGAGTAACATTCTTGCATCAGTTGTTTTCATCTGTATCATAGTTCTAATGTATTATATATTCCATATGAATATGATACAGTCAAATTGAATACTCCACTCTGTGGTATAATATCGAAAGGATTGGAACACCTCATATAATCTTTTATTCACTGCTGCTGACGACACAATCACTAATATGATGTCCGATCTAGAACCGAGCGTGCTATTTTAACCTCATTGTATTTCTCAGCTATCTGCGTGCTATTATGTAACTTTATCAAACAACAGTATACGACCTTAATATCAATCAAAACTCTCGCTTCATTTTCTTTCATTAATTTAATTTATTTACCTCATTTTTTTAAAAGATTAAAAATTAAGAGCTACAAATTCATAAAATTTTTTTGAGATATCTCAAATAATATTCTTCGGGGTTAGCGACTAATCTATCATGAAAGAACTCCTGCTACCCCTATAGTGAGGGTTTATCTATGGGACTGCGAATGGATACCTACACATCATAATTAGATAATCTCACCAATAAAAGTAGGTTCATCCTTGGTCAACTAGATGTAGTATGAGTACACAACCACAAACCCCCTCTAAACTAAAAAATTCCACCATTCACTACTATTTATGCTACACTTTTATCCTATATCTTACCTCTACCAATAACTCACATTGTCTCTTAATCCTCCATAGTACAATTTCTCTCCTGAACTCAATATAATCCACTTTTTCTTTAGTCTCCCTAGTATAATACCGGTCATAATTTCCCATTATCTTCTCGAACTCTATATCTATCTAGTTTCTTTGTACTCCCAGTACCTAGGTCAGATATCCCAGCACACTCACCACTATATATCTCTTAACCAACCCACCATCATCCATCCTTCCCACATGGACCCAAACCACTCAAGTACTTAATTTATTCTCCATTTACTAATGTATTCTTCAACACCACACAACTCCCAATACGTCATCATATCCTTCATTTTTATATATTCAATTCTATACTCAAACCTAATATATATTCCGTAAGTTTACGTAATGATGTTGAACATCACCGCAAACTAAATGTTCTCCAGAGCAAAGTTACAAATAAATGAGTTTATATATGAAAGTATATAATATTTTTATACACAAAAGTTTTTTAAAAAGTATATTATAATAGTACCCGTTTAGGAGTTAATAAATTTATAAGTATAAATAAATGTATTTTATATGAATATAATATAGGATTAATGTTTGAAGCCGATAAGTAACGTGGACCGTAACAGAGAATTGTGCCCCACACGATTATTGGGTATTATATACTATAATATAAATATAAATAATTATATATATATATATTATTAATTATATATATATATATAAATATATATAAATATAGGTATCGGAGTATATAATAATAGTAGCTAAATTCGGTGAGTATATTATAACCACTTCAATTGTCAATCAATTCCTATGAATAATCTCAATTAAGTGTTTTATTACAATTAATCTATAACGAATGTATATTTCAAATTTTTACATTATAAACATACTGGTAGATATTAAAATACAAGATTATCTGCCCAATTAAATGCCATATTCACACAGTGAGTATATGTCAGAAAATAATGGATATTTGCAGCAGCAATATTCAGGAAGAACCAAAAACATGCATTTGAAGAAGTTCTAGCGAACTTTGAATATTCTTAACGTCATGGCATTGTCCTTACATCCTAATTGCATGCTGCGGCGAGGGTCTTTCTTTTATTATATTATCATTTCTATGCAGAACTTTGGAAAGTCTTTACGTTTGGTGAGCGTTTTTATTACGATTTTGCGATGTTGAAACAATAAAATGAACGCTAAAACGCTGGCAAACAGTATATAGTAACACTCAAGCTTTATCAAAGACCGTTTAAAGATTTTACGTATTTTTTATAACATTAAAGGAATGTAGATTATTATTTTAAGGTTTGGTATTAGTATAGTATACACACTATAGAAAAAAAATTAATAATATAATAAAGAATTGTAATGGGTTGTACGAAATAAATTTTTCAATACGCTAATAATATCAGTTAAAAAAATGCTCACCAAACTGTTACAGGAATATTCTCATTAATTACTTTTGTATCTATATTAATACTACAGATTAAGAAAATCTTTACGTTTGGTGAGTCTTATTTTATAATTTACTGATTTATAATAAGTTTGAGCTTTTAGACAAAAACGAACTGTAAGTTATTAAATTCTATTATTATAAAGGTAGATTGACATAATATCTATTTAATTTTATATACACAGAATAAAGAAAATTCTTTATACGTATATTTGAGTGAAGACGTGTATTACTATTTAAACAATATTTGTACGTACTAGTGATTTAGTACAATTAAACGAACCAAAATCAGCTATTAACTAAAAAAACGAAAATGCAAAACTCGAGCGTTTAGCCATATTACGTTCGTAAGAACCAATCTATAAAACGAAAACTGTACTTTAATGATGAGTACTTATATATGAGCAACTAATTACTATATCATCAGAATGATATTTATTCTATTATGTATATATCCTGCCGTGTACTTTTGCTAACCATAAGTGTAATAACCATTAACTTGTCTAGGAATAAAAAATATTGTATAGAGTTTAGATTTAAAGGAACCTAAAGAGATGAATAAAACCTTTATCCATACCTATATCTGCAATATAATTAGTAAAAAAGTGTTATATAAATAATTTAATTTTAAAATATAACATTAAATATTTCGGAAATGGAAATAAAGAGTATTATAAAATAATTTCATATTAAATATAATGATAATATATTTCACAGTGGACGTATAATTGCCTACATACGCTAAATATTTTTAAACCATGAGGAGAACCGAATTGTCCCAATGTTTACAATTTATTATAAATATAAAAACAATATATAATATCTTGCACTTGAGAAATTTCATTCTGCAACTATTTTGGCTTTTTTGTCGTATTTTGTGATCAAAATGCTATGAAAAAATAATTAAAACTTTAATGTAAAATTCAGAGAATATTACAATTAATATTTTGTAAAACCATAGTGAAGTGATAATTTTTAGACAATAAGTCCATAAAAATATTAACTCTTATATTTATATAATGTGATCATCTTAGAAAAAAGAAAATAACAATAACAATCACATAATTAATGGACTTAAATTAAAAGTTATTTACATAATAAAAAAAAATTAAATTACCATAAGACATAAAAAGATAGATTTATTTTACATATATCATTAATATAATATATTATTACAATACGTATAATGGACTTATATTTGACCACTGGAATATAGCATACGAAATATAGACCCCACGAGTGGAACCGAGATTGCCCCACTAATGCAACGAGATAATAAATACCACCGTATCTACTATATAAAATATATATAGTATAAGAATATATATTAATATATATATAATATAATATTATATATATTAATATATATTATATATATAATTAATATATATATTAAAATAATATAATATTATATAATTAATATATAATATATTATATATATTATATTATATATATAATAATATATTATTAATATATATAAATTAAATATATATTAATATTATATAATAATATATATATATATAATATAATTACTATATATATAATATATATATATATATATATTATATATTAATATATTATTTAGGAGTAAGGTATATATAAAGGTATGTGGGATCATAATCTTTAAATATGAAAACAAATATGAATATATAAGAGAGTATGAGGAGTAAGTAGATATAAATTGTTAATTATAGGTAACTTACATAAGCATGTGTTTTATTAGGGTTAATTAGAGAAGCCTCTAGGGCAAGGTGTGAGTGATATATATGGTGTTGTTGATAGTCTTATTCTGAGAAATGAAATTCATAAAGTATAAGTATAGTAGTAATAGAATGACAAGGCGTGCATGTAAGAATAAATTAGGTATATATAAATTTTATTAATATATGCAAGTGATGATTGTTTAGTATAATAGTCAGACTAGAGTGTAAGACAGGGTTGTTAATGTCTCCTTGGTTATTTCAACTTTATTAATTAGGATATGTGAGTAGTTAATATATAGGTATTGAATTAGAGTGGATATATTATATATATTATATATATAATATATATATAATTAATAATAAAGGTTAGGCTTAAGGAATTTAACAGAATGTAAAACTGCTGTGGAGTCATGGAGATGAATGTAGAAGAGTAGGTATTGCGCCTATATATACCATATAATATGCTGATATGATTTTGATAACTGATTGTATATGAAGTGAGAGAATCTATGAAGAGAGTTTAGTAAGGGTTGGTAGAGAGATTCTACCAGGTATGTAAAAGTAGGTAAAAGTATGCTAAGTTACAAACTGTATAAGATAACCTAAACAGATAAGTCACTGCGTTATAGAGGACGGAACTTATACAGTGAGTGTATGAAGTTATTGTGAGATCAGTGAGTCATAACCTGGTAAAAAAGTTGTCTTGATAGTTTAAAATATTTAGTTAATGTGCATTAATTAGGTGAATTGAGATAGAATGTGAAACGTGAATTGATGCAGATGATCATATATTGTAGTAAGTAGTGAAAGATTGAGTTAAATAGACTATAAGTGAAGGAGTGGCATGTGCAATAAAAATCGTTGGTGAATGTATAATAAAGACTAAGTACTTCTGAAGATGCACTATAAGAGGATCTTGTGCTAATAGGTATAAATTAGATTTAATAGTTACCAGATTACGTTACTGTATTAAGTTATGAAACTAATGGAGATCTATGTGAAATATAGAAAGTATAAAACTACAGCTTAATGTGTATCAGATGCTTGGTTGTAGGAAGATATGATATAATATAATGAGGTAATGAATACAGTATTAGTAGAGATGTGTTAGTGAAGTGTTGATAGAAAGTAGAAGAAACTGAATATAGAATAAATGAAAGATATGTTGAGAATGTGATTGTGGTCATGTGGAAAGATTGACGGTTGGTAAGCGATGTATAGTGGTGAGTGTGTTGGGAACCCCGACCGGCTGGATATATATATATAAAGAGATACCGATTTGATAGAAAAAATAATGATGGTAAATTGTAAGACAGTATATAATAGAGGATAAGATTTGAGCAGCGTTGAAAAATTAGTGTAAGTTTATGACTACAGTTAAGGCGAGAAGATAAAGTGTATGCAATTTAGAATATGAGGACGAGTAATTAGCGCGGTATAAATATATATTATAAATATAATATATATATATATATATAGTGAGTTATTTTAATGCGAATACGGTATATCATATGTTGGGTTGTAGGCCCACTACTAGCGCCAGGGGTATGAACCCATAACACTATTATATTAGATTACTCAATATAGTGAATGGATACCGTCGCTATGTACCCATGAGCTCTATAGGTTAGGATATATCTGTATATGAGACGATTTATATACTAATACTTATAAATAAATATGGTACAGGGCGGATAAAGCTGGGCTTTCTTTTCGACTTTTTATTATACCTATAAATTCTACTCAATACTGAGTGTGATATCTATTATCAATATTTCTGATGCAGTATTACGCACTACTTATCTCCCCAATTATAGGGAATAACATAAAATAGGTATATGAGATGAAAAAGATATAATATAGATATACTATAGTATATATATAACATATTATAGGTATATTAATAATAATTATATTATATTATAATAATATTATATAATATATATAATTATATAAATATAAATATAAATAATATATTAATATATATTATAATAAATAATAATATATATATTATAATATAATATATTATAATAATAATAATAAATATATAATTAATATATAATATAATAATATATTAATAAATGATGGTCTGTTGATGAACTGTTCGATGATGTCAAGTATAATGATGATCACATACTAATTAAAATATTAAAAACGAAATTATTATGTAAAATAAGTTTCATAGATGAAGATTAAATTTTATATATTATTTTCTTTATAATATAATTTAACATAAATAATTAATAATATAATATAAATGGAAAGTGAATATTTATATATATTTTATTTAACATTTTACATTTTTATTTTTAAATGTATTAATATACATTAAGGAACGTCTAATTTTTTTTTATTACTTAATATGTTATTACCATATGTTCCTTACATAAATATTATTACACAATAATTCAATAATTCATATATATATAATAATAATAATAAAATATTATAAAATAATATAATTAATAATATAATAAATATAAAATAATAAAATAATAATTAGTAAACTGTATACAAACAAAAATTTTAAATTAATAATATAAATTTCTATCATTAGTTAAAATAAGATAATGTGAACAAAAAAAAAAAAAATATAGTAAACATACTTTTATCAATAGCGTATTTATACTAAATATTTAATGAATAGCTAGAAATCCAATAATCTATGATCTCAGATTTGCTTATCATTCACATACCCGTTAATTATTTATTGCATATATCCAGCAAATCCCATTTCATTAATTTTTATATATATATACGAAATTAAACACTTTGTCACTAATATGATTTAGCAAGTTGTTCGAGTTCTATAGTGACTGGCTTAATGACTACCATATTAAATCAGCTTGAAAGCTGATTATTAAACTGTATATAGTATTATAATAATATTTATTAGTTTTGAAGTCATGATTTAAACCTCTATCTTAATTTATTGGTAAGAATTAAAGTAATTGAAATGTAAAAATTATAATTTTGAATCGAACTTATATGTAATATAATTATAAACAAGTGACAAGTTGTCTCACCTCTTCACGTAGTAGGTCCTTGGTGACTCTCTCTTTTTTCTGTGAAAAACTAGTATTATGATCAACCTCTTCAAAATGTGAAAGGGGAAATTTTCGACTTTTTTCACCCCTTTTGCGAAATATTTTTAACAATTCTTCCAATTCGTCATTTGAGTTGAACTCATAAGATTCAACTATGTCCAAACTACCGTTAGTGAATCCAAGAATCTTAGTCGTTCTAGTCACTTCATCTCTAACGCCATTTTTAAACCAGGTGTTTCGAACTTAATATCAAAGGACTCATCAATGAGCAAAGCAAAAGGAAACTGGTTTCTGCCAGGCAGATCCAGGGAGAAGATATTGTAAAGAAAAAAAGTTTTGTTTGTCTTTCGATGAAAACAAAAGAACTAGTATTCATAGCTAATACAAAACCTGTAGATACCCACAATATCACAACGATCTATATAACTTGCCCTGAACACTACTTGAACTAACCTATACACCTTCTTCCGATCCAGATCTAAAAGAGCGAACAAACGGCCATTGTTACCCCTGCGCAAAGTCATTCTCTATTAAATGGATGAGATAGTTTGTTCACCCTATTAATAATAATTTCAAAGATAAGGACATTAATGTTTGACTTGCTAGAAACAAATTACGAGAATGCCCCTTTTACATCAAGACATAAGATATGAGAGTATACACCAAGTTAACAATCTATGACAAGCGTAATCTAAAACCCCCTTGATACCCGGAGCGATTCTTCTGTAGGCATCTTGCACTCGAAGCGAAAACTCTACAACATATACTCTAGTCTGTCACAGCGTTTCTAGCCTAATCGATATCCATGCTTTGCATAAATGGAACATTTGGAATCAACTTCATCTATACCTACCATGACTCTCAAGTGAATTAAACACGGAAGCGAATAGCTGCTCGTGCTCTAAAAATAGAACATTAAAGATTGCAACCTTGGGTAGTCTTAAAAGTTTTGCAACGCGTACCTTATAAATACCGTCTTGGACTTCGATATTCAGCATACTATGCACCTCCGGTTAGACAACTACACACTAAGCTATGCTATATTATTGGTTAAAGTTTATATATTTAAAATATTATAATTTATTAGTTTATATAATAAGTTCTCTTGTGTTCGCCAAATTTAACTATTACCTTAAAAGTTAATTACTTCATGCTTGCTTTAACAACATGCCTCATCTGCAGCGTGTCATATGTAGACGAATTCTACAATATCACGCATAGTTAGTACAAGAGGTAATTAGTTAACAGCTTTCATCGATTAATAAATTTACCAAACCTAGAGTAATTTAGTAAACTACGAGTAAACAACATTAAAAACCGCAGTTATCAGAGCAAGGAAAACTAAACCCGTAGACTAATAGTCATAAGCTAAGCCTTGAAACCTCATATAAGAAAAGATCACCTCAAGCTTAAATTATGTTCAAGGAGAGAAATATCTAATAGTCATAACAATTATTTATTCTACTATGAAAAGTTCTATATCAAGAATCCTTCTTTAAAAACATTTCTTTCATTAATCTCTGTCATTAGATCCTTTCAGGACTAAAGTTATCATTTCAAGCCACATCTCCCAGATTGGTAATCAAATTATAAGTTTCTCCTCCATTTGTGTAGACGGGATTTCCGTCTATTACAGCTTTAAACTTAGACAAAAAAACGGGAGAATGCTAACTTATCAGCTTCATCACCCTCAAACTTCCCTATCTGAATAGGAGTCTTTCACTCCTAAAAAGTCAAACTAGAGACATTCTATCAGATACATTAGAATTGCCACATAGAATTAAGAAAAAGGTGTTATCAGATCTTCACAAGCAATAGGAATATTTTAGGCTTTGTTAAGGAGTTAGGGGAGGGGGGGTAGAGAGATGTGGTGTTTCATATAAAGTGCAAAAATCTTGATCTTCTAAATCTATATAATCAACACATACTGTTACCTCACTCACATAAAATTCAAATAGCGTTTTAAATTTAAATATATTTCCATGATATTATTATTTGTTTTCTCCAAAGACGCCCAATTCAACCCTTAAATCAGATATTTTATCATAGAAAAAGAGGACTACCGCGTAGATTCTTAAAATCTACTACAATTGCCTACCATCCTTCTTTTAAAATCGTCCCGTTCTACAAAATGAAGAATTATTAGTAAACTAGGATTCTTCATATCAGCCCATAGGATCAAATAAAAACAATGACTAAGTGAATTTAAATATTTCTCAAAAAAAACAACTACGTTATAATTTTACTCAAAGTTAGACGCAACCAAGTAATCAAAGAAAATCAATTAAGCTATATATATATATAAAGATAGATTATAAATTAAATGCATGAAGCTAACAAATTAATAAGAGAGACTCCTCTTTTTAAATTCTGAGAAAGATGTTGAAATTTAACCCATGAAGTTAAATCTCTGATATATGCAATCACAGCAGTTGAGTGAACTGCCTACCAAAAAAGAGTTCTAACCTAACTAGTAAATTTCATATGTAATTATGTTTTAATGCATTTAAAATTTAATTTCAAATTAGCTTTTTTAAGTTTGTTCCAAAGAATTTAAAACTTGGAGAAGCCTTTGTTGAGCTTAATTTAGTAAAATTAAGGTAGTTGATAGACCTAGTTTTCCTACATATACTCATGCATCCGTGGATACTAGTTCAAACTAAATAAGTATAAGATTAAGGCTAGAGAAGTGTAAGAATAAAACAGAAAAGATAGAATAACCTAACTGCTAGTCCTGCTAATTCAGAATATAAAGGGTTAGGACCACTTGGAAAAAAGAGACCTTAACATAAGTTTCTCTGAACAATTCCTCATCTTTAATAAGGCAAAATATACTTAGGCCTAACTAGAACTAATGTTAAATAATATAAATGAATACTTAGTTTAAAATAGCGTGATGCTACAAAGGGATCGGAGCTATACCAACTCACGAGTTATTCAATTGACTCTCAATTTTCAAGTGCCTCGTTTTTAAGTTTCCAAACAAACTTTTGCTGTTGCCAACAAATATATTTTTCAAGAAAGTCTAAAAAAACACCAAAACAAACCAATAGAACGATACTCTAAAATGATCTAAGGATTTTAAAGAAGACCAAGTTAAATTTAAAATATAATTAACATATAATAGCAAGGCCTATTGAAAAAATATTTCTAATAATTATATAGTATATATACATATATATATAATATAAATATATATATATATATATATATTAAATATATATAAGTATATATATTTTATTAATATATATATATATATATATTAATATATATATATATATTATATATAATATATATATATTTTTAATAATTAAAAAAAAAAATAAAATACATAAAAAAGAATAAAATAACAATTAAAAAAATAATAATTATAAAAAACAAAAATCTAAAAAAAATAATAAATCAAAATTAAAAATAATAAAAAATTAAAACAAATAAAATAAATTAAATACATAAATAATAAATTAAATTAATAATTAAAAAAATAATAATAAATAAATAAACAAATAAATAAATAAATAAATAAATTTATAATTAATTAAAAAATTAATTAAATAATAATAAATAAAATAAAAATAAATAATAAATAAATAAATAAATAAAAATTACATAATAATAACTTAATTAATAAAAAAATAAATAAATAAGAAAATAAAATTAAAAAATAAATAAAAAATAAATAAATAAAACTAAATAAGTATATAATTAAAATTAGTAATTAAATAAATAATACTTTTAACAAGAAAGGCCTCCACGTAAAAAAAGTATAATATAATTATAATATAATATAATAATATAATGATAATATAATAAAATATAAGTAAAATCATAATATATATAATATAATATAATAATAATAATATTATTAGTATAATATAATTAGCATTCTATAAACAAATAATAATTTAAAAAAATTAGAAATGATTAATAAGTAATTAATAAAATAATAACAAATAAAATATAAAATAAAAAAAATTATTAAAGAAGTATAAATTAATAAATAACTATAAATAATAAATAAATGTAAAATAAACCAATAAATTAATAAAAAATAAATAAATAATGAAAAAATAACAAATAGATTAAATAAATAAATAACAAAATATATATATACAAATTCATTAAAAAATTAATATAAATTCAATATATAAGTATATAATTAAATATTTATATAAATAAAAATAAACGAATAAATATATATATAAAAAATAAATTTTGCTTGCTGCTCGAAAGGATAGTGAGTTTGATGAAGAATATCTTTCTATTCAGATATGTTTTCTTCTTTTACTATATTCAGGACCTCTCTTTTGGTAATTAAAAACAAATATTACGTATCTAAGCGACTTTTCTGGAAGAAGGAGTAGTATTCACTTTAAAACCGCATTTGAACCCCCAAACATTATGTCCCTTCGGAAATATATACAACAGTTTAATGTTATTTATTTTCCATTCTATTTTTTTATTCTCTTTACTATATTCAGGACCTACTAGTTTCAGGTAATAAAACAATAAATTCACGCATCAGTTACCTTTCCTAAAAAGTAGGATTTAAGCACTAACCGCAAAGAAACAAAGCATATGTCCGTAGGAAATATGTATAACAGTTGAAAGATTACTGTTAATCTTTCATATCAGTTAATGTTTTCTCTTTTAAATATATTTTAGACCTCACTAGTTTCAGGTAATAAAAACAATAAATCACGCATCTAGGTACTTTCCTGAAGAAGAGGTATTAGCACTAAACCCCCACCCAAGGAACCAAAGCATGAGTCCGTAGGAAATAGTTAACAGTGAAAGATTACTCTTAATACTCCCTCCAGTTAGTTTTTTTCTTTTACCTAATCAGGACCTCACTAGTTCAGGTAATAAAAAACAATAATTCACGCACCTATGGTTACTGTTCCTGAAGAAGAGATAGGTAGCACTAAACCGAAAAGAAACCAAAGCATTGATGTCCGGAGTGAAATAGTTATAAACAGTGAAAGATATTTCTTAATACTCCCTTTCAGTAGGTTTTTTCTTTAACCTATATTCAGGACCTCACTAATTTCAGGTAATAAAACAATAATTCACGCATCTAGAGGGTACTGTTCCTTAAAAATTAGATAGGTAGCACAAAATGGCAAAGGAATCAAAGCATTGATTTCAATAGGAAAATAGTTTAGAACAGTTGAAAGATTACTGCTAATACTCCCTTTCCAGTTAGTTTTTTTCTTTTACCATATTCAGGACCTCACTATTTTCAGGTATAAAAACAATAATTCACGCATCTAAGTTACTTTTCCTAGAAGGAGGTAGGTATCACTAAACCGCGAAAAGGAATCAAAGCATTGATTAAACAAGAAATAATTACAATAGTTGAAAGATTACTGTTTTATCTTCATTTCGAATATGTTTCTCCTGTACTATATCAGACCTCCACTAGTTCAGAATAAAAACATAATTCACGCATCGAGTACTTTTCCTGAAGAAGGAGGTATGTAGCACTAAACCGCCAAAGGAACCAAATCATGTGTTTCCGTAGAAATATTACAACAGTTGAAGATACTTTATTCTTTGTCATTTCATGTATGTTTTCTCTTTTACTATATTCAGCACCTCACTAGTATCAGTAATCAAAAACAATAATTCACGATCTAAGGGTACCTTGCCTGAAGAGAGGAGTAGTAGCACTAAAACTGCAAAGAACCAAAGCATTGATTCCGTAGGGAAATAGTTACAACAGTTGAAAGACATTACTGGTAATCTTTCATTTCAGATATGTTCTCTTTTACTATATTCAGGACCTCACTAGTTTCAGTAATAAAACAAGATTCACCGCATCTAAGGTTACTTTTCCTGAAGAAGGAGGTAGATAGCACTAAACCGCAAAGAAACCAAAGCATGATGTCCGTAGGGAAAATAGTTACAAACAGTGAAAATACTGTTAATCTTTCATTTCAGTTATGTATTCTCCTTTAACTTCTACTTTTTTCAGGACCTCACTAGTTTCAGGTATAAAAACAATATTTCACGCATCCTAAGGTTACTTTTTCCTGAAGAAGGAGGTAAGTTAAGCACTAAACCGCAAGGAACCAAAGCATTAGATGTGCCGGAGGAAAAATATACAACAGTGACAGATTACTGTTATTCTTTCATTTAAAGTATTGACTCTCGCTTACTATATTCAGAACCTCACTAGTTTCAGTTAATTAAAAACAATAATTCACGCATCTAAGGTTACTTTCCTGAAGAAGGAGGTATTAAGCACTAAACCACAAAGGAACCAAAGCATGATGTCCGTAGGAAATAGTTACAACGTTGAAAGATTACTGTTAATCTTCCAGTTTCAGATATATTCTCTTTACGTATATTCAGGACCTCACTAGTCTTCAGGTAATAAAAACAATAATTCACGCATCTAGGGTTACTTTTCCTGAAGAAGGAAGTAGGTAGCACTAAACCGCAAGAGGAACCAAAGCATTGAGGTCCGTAGGGAAATAGTTACAACAGTTGAAAGATTACTGTTATTCTTTCATTTCACTTGTTTTCTCTTTTTACTATATTCAGAACCCCACTAGTTTCAGGTAATAAAAAACAATAATTTCACGCATCTAAGGTTACTTCTCCTGAAGAAGGAGTAGCACTAAACCCCAAAGGAACCAAAGCATTGATCTCCGTAGGGAAATAGTTACAACAGTTAAGATTACTGTTAATCTTTCATTTCAGGTATGTTTTCTCTTTTTACTATATTCAGGACCTCACTAGTTTCAGTAATAAAACAATAATTCACGCAATCTAAGGTTACTTTTTCCTGAAAAGGAGGTACGGTCAGCACTAAACCATCAAGGAACCAAACATTGATGTCCTAGGGAAATAGTTACAACACGTTGAAAATTATGTTTCTTTCATTTCAGTTAAGTTTTCTCTTTTTACTATATCCAGAACCTCACTAGTTTTCAGTAATAAAAAACAATAAAATTCACGCATCTAAGGTTATTTTCCTGAAGAGGGGTAGGTAGCACTAAACCGCAAGGAACCAAAGCATTGATGTCCTAGGGAAATTATTACAACAGTTGAAAGATTACTTGTAATACTCCATTTCAGATATGTTTTCTCTTTTACTATATTCAGGGACCTCACTAGTTCAGGTAATAAAAACAATAATTCATGCAACTAAGGTTAACTTTTCCTGAAGAAGGAGGTAGGTAGCACTAAACCGCCAAGGAACCAAAGCATTGATTCCGTAGGGAAATAGTTAGCACAGTGAAAGCATTACTTTTATTCTTTCATTTCAGCTATGTTTTCTCTTTTTACTATATTCAGCACCTCACTCAGTTCCAGGAAATAAAAACAATTAATTCACGCCACTAAGGTTACCTTTCTGAAGATGGAGGTAGGTAGCACTAAACGGCAAAGGAACAAAGCATTGATGTCCGTAGGGAATAGTTACAACAGTTGAAAGATTATGTTAATCTTTCATTTCAATATTTTTCTCTTTTTTCGCTTATTTAGCCCGAATTTATCGAGAGCTTCAATTCCACGCATCTAAGTGTACTACTCCTGAAGAAAAAGGTAGTAGCACTAAACCGCAAAGAACCAAAGCATTGATGTCCGTAGGAAAGTACAACAGTTGAAAGATTACTGTAATTCTTTCATTTCAGTTATGTTTTCTCTTTTACTATATTCAGGACCTCACTAGTTTCAGTAATAAAAACAATATTTCACGCATCTAAGGTTACTTATTCCTTAAGATGAGATAGAGTAGCACTAAACCGCAAATCAAAGCATTGATGTCCGTAGGGAAATAGTTACAACAGTTGAAAGATTACTGTTAATATTTCATTTCAGTTATGTTTTCTCTTTTTACTATATTCAGGACCTAACTAGTTTCATGTAATAAAAACAATAATTCACGCATCTAAAGTTACTTTTCCTGAAGAAGGGGTAGTTAGCACTAAACCGCAAAGAAACCAAAGCATTGATGTCCGTAGGAAAATTAACAACAGTGAAAGATACTGTTAATCTTTCATTTCAGTTATGTTTCCTCTTTTACTATATTCAGGACCTCACTAGTTCAGGTAATAAAACAATAATTCACGCATTTAAAGGTTACTTATTCCTGAAGAAGAAGTAGTACCACAAACAGCAAAGGAACCAATCATTGATGTCCGCTAGGGAATATTACACGTGAAAGATTACTTATTCTTTCATTCAGTTGTTTTCTCATTTTACTATATGCAGTATCACCAGAAGTTTCCAGGTAATAAAAACATAATTACACGCATCAGGTTACTTTCATGAAGAAGGAGGTAGTAGCTCACTAACCGCAAAGGAACCAAAGCATGGATGTCCGGGGAAATAGCTACAACAGTTAAAAGATTACTGTTAATCTTTCATTCCAGATATGTTTTCTTTTTACGTATATTCAGGACCTCACTAGTTTTAGTAATAAAAAACAATATTCACGCAAACTAAGTTACTTTTCCCTGAAGAAGGAGTAGTAGCACTAAACCGCAACTAACCAAAGCATTGATGTCCGTAGGAAATAGTTACAACAGTTTTTAATAGATTACAGTTAATCTTTCATTTCAGATATGTTTTCCTTTTTACTAAATTCAGGACCTCACTAGTTTCACGTAATTTCAAGTAAATAAAAACAAATAATTCGACGGCATCTCAGGGTAACTTTTATGAAGAAAAAGTAGGTAGCAGCTAAAACCGCAAGGAACCTAAAGCATTAGTCCGTAGGAAATATTACAACAGTTGAAAGATTTCTGTTATCTTCATTTCAGTTATGTTTTCTCTTTTTACTATATTCCAGGACCTCACTAGTTTCAGATAAATAAAAACATTAATTCACGCATCTAGGTTATTTTTCCTAAAAAAGGAGGAGTAGCACTAAACCGCAAAGGAAACAAAGCATTGATGTCTGTAGGGAAATAGTTACAGCAGTTGAAAGATTACTGTCATATTCTTTCATATCCAGTTATGTTTTCTCTTTTTACAAATTTCAGCACCTCACTAGATTTCAGGTAATAAAAAAAACAATAATCACCTATCTAAGGTTCTTTCTGAAGAAGGAAGTAGGTAGCACTAAACCGCAAGGGAAACCAATGCATTGATGACGTAGGAACATATTACATAAGTGAAAAGATTACTGTTATTCTTCTTTCAGTTATGTTTTCTCTTTTTACTATTATCGACCTCACTAGTTCAGGTAATAAAAAACAATAATTAGCATCTAAGGTTACTTCCTTGAAAAAAAGAGGTAGGTAGCCCACTAAACAGCAAGGAACCAAAGCATTGATGTCCGCTAGGAAATAGTTGCAACAGTGAAAAGATAACTGTTATTCTCATTTCAGTTGTTTCTCTTTTTACATTGCAGGACCTCACTAGATTTCAGGAATAAAAAACTAATAGATCACGGCATCTAAGGTTACTTTCCTGAAAATAGGTAGGTAGCACTAAACGCAAAGAACCAAAGCATTGATGTCCATCATAAATAGGTACAACAGTGAAAGATTACGTGTTAATATTTCATTTCAGAATATTTCTCTTTACTAATTCAGGACCTCACTAGTTTCAGGTAATTAAAACACAAAAAATCACGCATCTAAGGTTCTTTTCCTGAAGAAGGGGGTAGGTAGCACTAAACCGCAAAGGAACAAAAGCATTGATGTCCTAAAAATAAGTAACAACGTGAAAAAAAAAGGAATATTCTCTGCTGAGAGTTTGTTTCTCTTTTTACTATATTCGGGACCTCACGTTTCAGGTAATAAAAAACAATAATTCACGCATCTAATTTACTTTTCCTGAAGAGAGGTAGGTAGCACTAAAACGCAAAGGAACCAAAGCATTTTTCATGTCCGTAGGGAAATAGTTAAAACAGTTGAAAGATACTGTTAATCTATCATTTCAGTTATGTTTTCTCTTTATACTATACTATATTCAAGACCTCACTAGTTTCAGGTAATAAAAACAATAAATTACGCATTCTAAGGTTACTGTTCCTGAAGAAGGAGTAGGTAGCACTAAACCGCAAAGGAACCAAAGCATTGAGTTCCGTAGGAAATTGTAAGCACAGTGAAGAGAATTTTAGAGGAGCTCTCATTTCAGTTATGTTTTCTCTTTTACTATATTCAGCACCTCACTAGTTCCAGGTAATAAAACAAAATTCACGCATCTAAGGTTACCTTTTCTGAATAGTGAAGTGGAAGATTGATGTGCATTTAGGTATATCCTACAAACAAGTAATAACCTCCAAGAAACAAAAGCTTGAGTAATGTCCTATAGAGTGAGAATTTATTACAACAGTTGAAAGATGACTGTAATCTTTCATTTCAGATATGTTTCTCTTTTTACTATATTCAGGACCTTACTAGTTTCAGGTAAATAAAAACAAAAATCCACGCATCAGGTTACTTTTTCTGAAGAAAAAGGTATGTAGCACTAAACCGCAAAGAACCAAAAAGTCATTGGTCCTAGTTTGAAATAGTTACAAACAGTTGAAAATTACTTTATTTCTTTCATTTCAGTTAGTTTCTGTTTTACTATATTCGGGCCTCACTAGTTCAGGTAATAAAAACAATAATTCACGCATCTAAGGTATTTTTCCTGAAGAAGGAGGTAGTAGCACTTAAACCGCCAAAGATACCAAAGCATTGATGTCCGAGGGAAATAGTTACAACAGTGACAAGATTACTGTTATTCTTTCATTTAAGTTATGTTTTCTCTTTTACATATTCAGGACTCTCACTAGTTTCATAATAAAAAACAATAATTAAGCATCTAATGTACTTTCCTGAAGAAGGAGAGGTAGCCACTAAACCACAAAGAACCAACGAGCATTATGTCCGTAGGGAAATAGTTACAACATTTGAAAGATTACTGTTAATCTTCCATTTCAGTTATATTCTCTTTTTACTAAATTCAGGACCTCACTAGTTTCAGTAATAAAAACAATAATCACGAACATAAGGTTACTTTTCCTGAAGAAGGAAGTAGTAGCATTTAAACAGCCAAAGAACAAAAGCATTGAGGTCCGTAGGAAAAGTTACAACAGTTGAAAGATTACTATTCATACTCTCGTTTTCTCTTTTTACCATATTCAGGACCTCACTAGGTTTCAGGTAATAAAAAAACCAATAATTCAACGCATCTAAGAAGTTACTTTACCTGAAGAAGAGGTAGTCAGCACTAACCCGCAAAGAACCAAAGACATTATGGTCGTAGGGGAAAATAGTTTACAACAGTTAAAGATACGCTTATTCTTTCATTTCAATTATTTTTCTCTTCTTATAATTCAGGACCTCACTAGTCAGTAATAAAACAATAATTCCACGCACTAAGGTACTTTTCCTGAAGGAAGGAGGTAGTAGCACTAAAACCTCAAGGAACCAAAGCTTATGTCCATAGGGAAATAGTGACAACAGTGAAAGATTACTGTTCTTTCATTTCAGTTATGTTTTTCTCTTTTTACTATATTCAGACCTCACTAGTTCAGGTAATAAAAACAATAATGCACGCATCTAAGGTCTTTTCCTGAAGAAGGAGGTATGAAGCACTAAACCGCAAAGGAACAAAGCATTGATGTCCGTAGGAAATAGTTACAACAGTTGAAAGATTAACTTTTAATCTTTCATTTCAGTTATGTTTTCTCTTTTTACGTATTTTTCAGGACCTCACTAGTTTCAGGTAATTAAAAACAATAATTCATGCATCTAAGGTTACTTTTCCTGAAGAAGAGGTAGGTAGCACTAAACGCAAAGGAACCAAAGCATTGATGTCCGTAGGGAATAGTTACAACACAGTTAAAAGATTACTGTTATTCTTTCATTTCACTTGTTTTCTCTTTTTACTATATGGTAATACTAGGGCTAGTTTAATAAAAAAACAATAAGGAAACGCATCTAAGGTTACCTTTTCTGAAGAAGGAGGTAGCTAGCACTAAACCGCAAAGGAACCAAAGCATTGATGTCCATAGGGTAATTAGTTACAACAGTTGAAAAGACTGCAGAATAATCTTTCATTCAAATGTTTTCTCTTATTTACTATGTTCAGACCTTACTAGTTTCAGTAATAAAAAACAAAAAATTCACCATCTTAGGTTTCACCTTCGATGCAAGAAGGTAGGTAGCCCTAAACCGCAAAGGAACCAAAGCATTGAAGTCCGTAGGGAAATAGTTACAACAGTTGAAGATTACTGTATCTTTCATTTCCAGTTATGTTTTCTCTTTTTACTATATTCAGGCCTCACTAGTTTCAGTAACACCAAAACAATAATTCACGCCATCTTAAGGTAACTTTCCTTAAGATGAGATAGAGCACTAAACCGCAAAGAACCAAAGCATTGATGTCCGTAGGAAATAGTTACAACAGTTGCAAGATACTGTTAATCTTTCATTTCAGTTGTTTTTCCTTTTTACTATATATTCAGGACCTCACTAGTTTCAGTAATAAAAACAATAATTCACGCATCTAAAGTTACTTTTCCTGAAGAAGAGGTAGGTGCAACTAAACCGCAAAAGAAACCAAAGCATTAGTCCAGGGAAATAGTTACAACAGTGAAAAGATTACTGTTAATCTCATATTCAGTTATGCTTTCTCTTTATTACTATATTCAGACCTCACAGTTTCAAGTAATTAAAAAACATAATGTCACGCATAAGGCGTTACTTTATCCTGAAAACTAGTGAAGGTCATGAATATAGTAAAAAGAGAAAACATAACTGAAATGAAGAGATTAACAGTAATCTTCAACTGTTGTAACTATTCCCTACGACATCAATGCTTTGTTTCTCTTGCGTTTAGTCCTACCTACACTCCTTCATTCAGGAAAATAACTTTAGATGCGTGAATTATTGTTTTTATTACCTGAAACTAGTGAGTTCCTGAAATATAGTAAAAAGAGAAAAACAACTGACAATGAAGCATAACAGCTAAATCTTCAAACGTGTGTAACATTTCCCTACGGACCATCAATGCTTTGGTTCCGTGCGGTTAGTGCTACCTATCTCCTATTTAAGAAAAGTAACCTTAGAATGCGTGATATTATTGTTTTATTACCTCTAAATGTCTCTCGACCGATCCATATAAGTAAAAAGAAAAACATTAACTGAAAATGAAAGAATAACAGTAATCTTTCAAACTGTTTTAACTATTCTCTACGACATCCAATGCTTGTCCTTCGTTGTCTACCTACCTTTCTTCAGAGTATACCCTTAGATCGCGTGAATTTTTTTTTTATTACCTGAAACTAGAGGTCCTGAAAATAGTAAAAAGTAGAAAACAATCTGAAATGAAAGATTAAACAAGTAATCTTTCAACTTGTGGTGTAACTGATTTCCCTACGACATTCAATGCTTGGTTCCTTTGCGGGTTTTCAGTCGCTACCTACCTCCATCATTCAAAAGTAACCTAGATGCGATGAAATATTGTTTTTGATTACCTGGAAATAGTGAGCGTGCTGAATATAGTAAAAAGAGAAAACATACAGTGAGAATGAAAGCAATAAACAGTAATCTTTCAAACTGTGCTGAACATCATTCCCTACGGACGATCAATGCTTTGTTCCTATGCGTTGTGTACCTACCTCTTCTTCAGGAAAAGTAACCTTAGATGCATGAATTATGTTTTTATTACCTGAACTAGTGAGGTCTGATTATAGTAAAAAGAGAAAACATAACTGAAATGAAAGATTAACAGTAATCTTTCAACTTCCTGTACACATATTCCCACGTAACATCAACTGCTTGGTCCTTCGTTGTGCAATACCATACCTCCTTCTTCAGGAAAAAGTAACCTAATGCGTAATAATATGTTTTTATACCTGCAAACTCAGTGAGTCCCATTAATATAGTAAACAAGATAAAAACATAACTAAATGAAAGATTAAACAGTAATCTTTCAACTGTTGTAACTATTTCCCTATGGACATCAAATGCTTGTTCCTTTGAGTTTATGTACCTACTCCTTCTTCAGGAACAAGAACCTTAGAACTTCCTGAATATTGTCTTATTACCTCGAAAACTAGTGAGGCCAATATAGTAAAAAAGAGGAAAAAACATAACTAAATGAAAGAATAACAGTAGATCTTTCAACAAATGTTGTAACGATATTCCCCTAAGACATCAATGCTTTTGGTTCCTTGCGGTAGTTGCTACCTACCTACCTTCTTCAGGAAACAGTAAAACCTAAATAGATGCGGATTAGTGTTTTATTAACCGAAACTAGTGAGTCCCTAAATATAGTAAAAAAGAGAAAACAACTGAAATGAAAAAATAACAGAACATTTCAACTGTTGTAACTATTTCCCACCGGACATCAATGCTTTGGTTCCTTGCGATTGAATGCTACCTACATTCCTCTTCAGAAAAGTAACCTTAGATGCCTGATTATTTTTATTACCTGAAACTAGTGAGGCCCTGAATAAGTAAAAAGAGAAAATATATCTGAATGAAAGCAATTAACAGTAATCTTTCAACTGTTGTAAATATTTCCCTACGGACATCCAATGCTTGGTTCCTTTGCGGTTTAGTCTACCTACCTCCTTCTTCAGAAAAGTAACCTTAGATGCGTGAATTATTGTGTTTATTACCTGAAACTAGTGAGTTCCTGAATATAGTAAAAAGAGAAAAACATAACTGAAATGAAAGATTAACAGTAATCTGTCAACTGTTGTAACTATTTCCTACGGACATAAGCTTTGGTTCCTTTGCGGTTTAGTCTACCCCTACCTCCTTCTTCAGGAAAGGTAAACCCTTAGATGCGAGTGAAATTATTGTTTTATTACCCGAGGAAACTAGTGAGCTGAATATAAAGTAAAAAGAGGAAAAACATTAACTGAAATGAAAGAATAACAGTAATCTTTCAAACTGTTGTAACTATTTCCCTACGGACAACAATGCTTTGGTTCCTTGCGGTTTAGTGCTACCTACCTTTTTCTCATGATAGTACCTAAGCGTGAATTTTTTGTATTTTATTACCGAAACTAGTAAGGTCCTGAACATAGTAAAAAGAGAAAACATATCTGAAATAAGAAAGGATAACAGTAATCTTTCAACTGTATGTAACTATTTTTTTGTTTTTGTTCCCTACGACATCATATGCTGTTCCTTTGCGGTTAGTCTCCTTACCTCCATCTTCAGAAAAGGTAACCTTAGATGCGTGAATTATGTTTTTTATTACCTGAAAACTAGTGAGTTGCTGAATATAGTAAAAAGAAGAAAACATAAACTGAAATAAAAGAATAACAGTAATCTTTCAAATGTTTCTAACTATTTCCCTACGGACATCAATGCTTTGGTTCCTTTCGGTTTAGTGCTTACCCTACCTCCTCTTCAGAAAAAGTAAACTCTTAGAGCCATGAATTTATGTGTTATTACCTGAAAACTAGTGAGCCTGAATAATAGTAAAAAGAGAAAAAACATAACCTGAAATGAAAGATTAACAGTAATCTTCAACTGTTGTAACTATTCTACGGACATCAATGCTTTGGTTCCGTTGCGTTTTAGTGCTACCTACCTCCTTCTTCAGGAAAAGTAACCTTAGAGGCGTGAATATGTCTTTTTATTACCTAACTAGTGATCCCTGAATATAGTTTAAAAAGAGAAAACAAGGAAATGAAGAGATAACAGTAATCTTTCAACTGTATGTTACTAACTATTTCCTACGGACCCTCGAATGCCTTTTGTCCTTGCGTTTAATGCACGCTACTTTTCCTTCTTCAAGAAAACACGAACACTTATAGTGCGCGTGCAAAGTATTGTTTTTATTACCTGAAACTATGAGTCCTGATACTATATAAAGTTAAATAAGGAGTATAATCACCTGAAAATGATAAGATTAACTTGTATTTACACAAAGTAACTAATTCAACTGTTTACTATGTAACTATTTCCCTATGGCAGTCAATGCTTTTACCTTGAGGTTAGCTGCTACCTTTATCCTCCTTTTTCAGGAGAAAAACTACCTTAATATGCGCCAAGTCACCTTATTTTTATATCCTAGAAACTAGTGTAACTTCTCACCCGTTAACTGCCACCAACATCATAGTGTTCAATAATGCAGCCTATCCTAACCTAACCCGAAAATCGATAAAAAGCCAACCTAACCAAAGTTAATCAAATCAACGTAATGTCAATCCAATATCCTCTGAACGGACAAAATCGATTGAATTAACCGCTTGGTCCTCTCAGTTAATAGTCTACTCCAACCGTACCTTTTCATAGAAACAAATCACATACACCATTCAATGCACCTGTGTCAACATCTCCGTTTTTCTTATCTACTAAA
This sequence comes from Trachelipus rathkii, assembly GCA_015478945.1. Taxonomy (NCBI): domain Eukaryota; kingdom Metazoa; phylum Arthropoda; class Malacostraca; order Isopoda; family Trachelipodidae; genus Trachelipus; species Trachelipus rathkii. The sequence goes on along the minus strand of JABUQX010054155.1, from coordinate 16,360 downwards.
AACTAGTATCACAAATCAATGTCATACTTTCACTTCGAAGTATATATAGTAAAAAGCACAAAATACCATAACTTTAAAACTGCAATAAAGCAATAACAGTAATATCTCTCAACTTATGACAATATCTTCCCTACGGACATCACACAATGCATTGCTTCTTGCGTTTATGCTAAAGACCTACTTCCTTCTCAGAATAAACAATAGTTAACTTAGATACTGATTAGTTTAATTGACCTTGAAACTAGACAGCACTGAATACTATATGTAACAAGTAAGAGATATTACAAACTGAAATGTAAAGAATAAACAGTAAATCTTTAAACTGCGTATAACTATTACCTACAGTACATCAAAATGCTTTAGTGTTCCTATTTTTAGGTTATATGACATACCTACCTCCTTTTAGGATAAATATAAACCACCAGGATTGACTATATATGAATTAATTGTTTTATTAATTTAACATTAAAAATAATAGGTAAAGAGACGAATAATAAATATAGAAAAAAGAAATACAATAATAAATTGAAAGTAGAATAAACAAAATACTTTCAACTGTTTAACTATTTATCCCTACTGACTTATAATCTAAATGCATTTTTAGTTATCCTTTGCGGAATTATTTAGTCTACCATTAACTTTTTTCTCACAGTGATAACAGCTACCTGCCACATCGTGCGCCGTGCACATTACTTTTTTATTACCAATGGAGGCACACTGATAGCATCTATTGACTCCTGAAGGATAATACTACACGAAAGAGAAATATCACATCTGAGATGACACAAACTAGAGCGTGTAATCATCTCATACAGTGGAGACTCCTTGCACTACGACATGCGATAAGCTCTGTTCCTTTGCGTTTAGTGCTACCTTACCTCCTTCGTCAGGAAAAGTAACCTTAGTTATTTAATTTATTTTTATTACCTAAAAAACTATGAGTTCGCTGAAGTTTTGAACCTTCAAAAACATAATCTGAAATAAAGGATTTTATATTAATCTTTCAACTGTTGTAGCTATTTCCCTACGACATTCACATGCTTTGTTCCCTGGCGGTTAGTGCTAAGGCGCACCTCCTTCTTCATGAAAAGTAACTTTAGATGCGTAATTATTCGTTTTAATTTACCTGAAACTATTGAGTCCTGAATACTAGTTAAAATGAGGAAAACAACTGCAAATGAAAAGAATAAACAGTAATCTTTCAACTGTTTAAACTATCTCCCTACGACATCAATGCTAGGTTCCTTTGCTGAGTCTAGTGATCTACCTACTTCCTCTTCACGACACAAGTAACCGATTAAGATGCATGAATATATTGTTTGATTACCTTAAACTAGTGAGTCTGGAAATTAGTAGAGAACAAATGAATAAACATTAACTAAATTGAATAAGATTGTAAACAATTGAATGCTACATTCACTGACTGTGCTGTAATTGAGTTCCGCGGAACAGACATCAATTGCTTTGTTCTTTTTGCGGTTAGTTTTGACTACACCTACCTTCCTTGTATTTTCAGAAAAGTAAACTATCGCGGTATGTAATTTAATTTTCATATTATTGTTTAATTACCTTGAAACTATGAGTCCGAAGTTATAGGGGTAATAAGAAAACATCAATCTGACCTTACACTGAAGAGGGATAACAGAGAATCTGTGTCCATTTCGAGACGTTCCTCCTTCGGACAGCCGTTTCTTCTCTAGGGGAAAAAATTGGGTCATGCCAAGCCTACAGGTGTTATACAGAAACATTCCAATTGAGTGGCCGCTTTTTTGTAGGTATGTGTTGGTTGTAGATGGTATGGCATAGTTAAATTTCCGAGCCTATTGGGATAGGGCGTGGGGGGATTCATTATATATGTAAGTGTCTGTATATTAGAATTGAGCTCGTTGAAAACGAAGGGGGATTTAGTCTTTGTGATCGAGGAGGGGATTGAGAGAATCGTTAGTGACAAGCCCTGCGGGCTTGGTGGATTATCGGTATTATCGTTTTGCATAGAATTGTCCAGCCGTCCCCAGCCTTCTCCAGTGTGTGAGCATATTTTGGGAGGATGCGGAGATTGGCGATAGTATAGTATGTTGGATTGGGAGGTGTGCTTGTGCAACCCTTAAATTAGTAGAGTGATGTATTTTGAGAGATCTGTTAATTTGTTTGTGTTCAACCTAGAGGAATGTTGGGATTGCATGAGCCATGCTTGGTTGAGCGAAGTTTAGTAGTTGATTTTCCAATGAAGGGTTGTTTATACTGTAGATGTGAGACTGATGTAACCTGAAATACAATGAAGTGTGGTCGTTGGCCTTATCCTGAAGTTGGTTGGGAAAGGGTTCGGAGGGTATTTAGTTTTCGGTTGGGTTTGATGAAGTGATCTTGGTCGAGAGATAGGGGCAGAACCGTCAGATGAGTGTTCATAGGTAAGTCCTAATATTTTGGGGTTTGTGTCTAATGGAAATAGTGGAGGTTGTGTAAAGTTCAGGGTATTAGTATGGGAAGGAGGGACTTGATCGAACGGTCTAATTGTGGTTAAAAGGGATGAAGGTGGTAGGAGAAAAATGTAAAAGGGGGATGACAACAGGTCGAATCGTGTAGAGATTAAACCAGTTGATCTTATAGATTAAGATATAATCTTGTACCATAACTGAGTTGAGGCAGAAGAATTAACAGTTAATTCTTCAATGTGTTGTGGTTTAGTTAATACGTCTGACCGAGTGTTGGCCGGAAATAAGACTGATGTCGTCATCATAGCACAGTAAAACAGGTTTGGGACTTGGAATAAGTTTGGTGGGTTGGGCTGGGCAGATCTGCAGTGAAAAAAAAACAAAAAAAATTTGAAAAAAATGGAAGAGAGGAATGGCTCCCTGTGGGATGCCCATTTTTGTATTTGAAGAATGGATAGAATGGGAGAGGTTGTTTTGTATAAGACTTTTGCAAATCGGTTAAAGCCATTTGTTGTCATTATTTTCAAAGGGTGAGTTGGAGAATTTTGAATAAGAGGGAGTGTTGTGTGAGTAACCGTGTCGAAGCTTTGTTTATGTCTTTGCTGTGAGTATAATCTGTGAGAATTTGATTTGGTTATGAAAGCCATCTAATGCATCGTTGTTTGGTGTGAGGGATGTTGGAGTGGCTCCGTATGTTTAGAAATGTTTATCTTTTTAAGTCCTGTGTAATCCAGGGCAATGAGTGGAATGTTGGTTTCATAATTAATTTCTCTTAGCAATATACTAATGGAGCAAAGCAGAGAAAAATGGGGCTTGATAGGTAGAAGAGGGAGTTAGGGTCTTTTAGTTTATTAGATTTGAGATTTTGGGAATTATGAAAATGCTTGTTCCTACGCAAGATTGGGGGAATGTATGTTAAATTGCCAAGATTTGTTGAAGATTGTCTTGCATATAGTGAGGACTTGCTCTTTTCTACCCGACGTAGTACCGCGATTTTATGTGCTGTAGGTGGATTAATGAGTCTGGCCTGTTGCTATTGAATTTATTGAGCGTTTAATGTTCTATATTTTTGTAGGAATTTGGGTGGAGTGTGTCTAATCTGGAGTTTTTTTTGTTTCCCTATATCTGGGGTGGGTTCGGTTTACAATCTGTTGAAGAATAATGTTTGCAAGACTGTCTGATTATGTTTAGTGTAGGGTAGGAGTATTGTCGACAGTAAAAAGGAATTGCGGAACTTTGTGTAATTTTTTTATTTATACTCTAAATATATTACCATGGAGGGTTCATTGATTAAATTTTTTATACGGCCTTTCTCAATCTAGCCCAATGTTTTGATTAGACCAGACATTGTTAGGTGTGTTATAAGTTACAATGGGATAAAGTTTTTATTAGTAAAATATATTATAAGATGAAAGAACATATCTGTTAAGAATAAGTGGTACAATGGAGTTCTTGAGTGAGTAACATTTGAATTTTATTCCAAATTTATCCTATGGCCTTTGTGGATATATATAAAAAGTTCTGCCAGATTTGTGTATATACTGATCTATCATCGAGAGCATGTTTTGAAAAATGTTCTCTATTGATAATCGAGTGATCTTGTTTGTGTCCATGTGTCTGTTTCAATAGTTATATTATCATAGACCAGATTTGGCTTTTAGTTAGAGTAGTCTGTAACGTACCCGCTTAAGCCGTTTGCGGAGTACTTCAAGAAAAAATAAATAAGAAAGATGCGCTTCCATTATAACCAAGATATCCATGTGTAATGCATGGTGTGATGGGGAACAGAAACTCTGAAGTACGGGAGAGATGTATACTTGTTGTTAGTGGAAATTTTACCTATAAGAGAAATGTAAGCCTCAATAGATAATATATTAGTCCTGGACACTATGCAATCGTATAAGTTCCTTAAAAACGAAAGGGAATAAACGAGAAATTAAGCAAAAATGACCAAAGTATCAATGACAAATATAATTTATTCCACAACAATCAACAATGGATCCACAGTAAATGATAATCAGCGTATTCAGGTAAGAACTGTTTTTATGCTTTTAGTATTGTTTGTTATTGTCATTAATCTTTAATCTCTTAAGAGCGTTATTAATTTTACAAACAAAAATCAAATATAAACAAACAATTTATCATTACTTATAATTCCAGACAAACTGAAAGTATAAAGAAAAATGTAATCTCCATTTGTTTTTTTAAATGTTGAGATAACTGAAGCAATCATAAATGATATACGACTATAAATAAAATAAAGCAAATATGAGTAATAAAGGTTTCATAATTTTAACCTTTTAATATAGACTATAACCCGGGGTCATAATCCACCTTATTACTCTGAAAATCAAGTAGAATCTGCTGAACTATATATATATAGGAGTAAAAGAGGATAAACTATAACCTGAAACATGATCAAATTTAACTATATATAAATAACTATCATTTAAATCATTCAACATCAGCTTTCATAACTATATCACATACAATAACTCATGAACAGTGACCAAGAAAACAAAAATCAATGCTTTATGTTATCCTGTATGAGAAAGCTATTAGTTCAGTACCCTATCAGTAGTTTCTATAACGAGAAAATAACGCTTATAGCAAACTCGCCCCCACCCAGCTGAACATTATCTATTTTCACCTTACCTTGAAAACTAGTTCCCTTGAGAGGTGGCAAACACTTCGTCCCGAAGTCACAGGAAAGTTAAAAAGAATACAACCCTGAGGACATTCGAACGAACAGAACCTGAATATGAACGAAGGGAATAAACAGTAACCGCTTACAACGTTCATATCAACTATTCTCTACGGACATCAATGCGTTCGCTCTGCGAGTTGCTACCTTACCATCTCTCAAGAAATATACTTAGATTTTTCTCCACCCACACCTAGGAGAGCTTATTGGTTTTCTATTACCTGGAAAACTAAGTGCTCACGTGTATAACAATTAGAATCTTATAAGTTATAATTAATATAAAAAATTAGTATAATTACTCCCACAAAAACACAGCAATACAATCAGAAACATCACAAAAACGTTAAGGCTAATTGATATTTGAACCAAAATGAATAAATTATGAATGCTGTTAAGCATGGATAGGTAAATAACTCAACGTGCAATACTAAAAATTGATAATTCTACTCTTATAAAACAAAATGAAATTCATGGTAAATGGGGAGAACAATTTACAGATATATCATATAGTAATATATCATCACCTTTTATAATCATTATATCAACTGCCTCCCCATCATTGATGCTCACATTCAAACACTCAATAAGTAACAATGAATCTCTACCTCATTATTCAACCTAAAATTTTCTGTTACATCTCACCAACCGGCTCCTTATCCATACAATTAAATACGTTAAATTCTTCCCTACACGAACATTTAACATTCCACTCACAATACTCACGCAAACGTCCCCAAAATATTCCAATGAAAGTTTCCTATCCCACTATCTCTAAAATCATGTAATGAAAGAATAAAATCCGCAATTATTCCTCAAGAAAAACCTATTGATTGTATTTTAAAAACTGGAAGTCTTCATTTTACGTAGTTCTTCATGAAGAAATTTATTACATTTTAAACATAATGAACGAACTTTATGTATGTTAAGTTTCAACATTTGCGACCAAATAATTGTACGGGACTCAGCAAATGTAAGTACTGGTCACTTATCATATTAATTACATAAAAACCTATAGAACAGAAAACTCCTTTCCACGATAAGTTAGAGCTCAAAGAGATATATTGTATTGGATCCAATCGAATGAAAAACTGGAAAACCCCAATTTAGTTTTGGACCTTGGACCTAACTACAAACCAAGTCAAAAAAATCTTTAAGAAATAATATCATAATTCCCTTAACTTTATATTACCCGAAAGACCATCCTATGAATTAACAATAATATTTAAAATAAAGGTACACACGAGGTATGGACGTCAGCCATCTTACAAAAGTACACATTTGTGTATATTTATAATTAATATGCCAGATTATTTAATAAATCATATAACAGAGTAAAAGTTTTACATGTAATAGAGATACGCCTAAATTTTTTGCATCCCCTTGTTCCAGTAATTATTATTTTATTATGATTATTATTATATTATTATTATTATTATTATTATTTATCTATTATTATTATTACTTATTATTATATTATTTAATTATTATTATTATCCTATAATAAAATAATATAATTGTTGTTATTCCTGCTAATAGCGATGATGGGAAACCGCACAAACCAGAAATCATGTATTACTAGGAAAAAACAAGAAGTTCCTTACAACATTTTACTTACTCTTAAAAAAAGAGTTGCGTTCCGTGCGCACCTATAGAATTTTTTCATAGTCATAGTGTTAAAAAAATTTGAAACACGCTCTCAATCAATCACAAATTTTGTATTACAAAAGCATTCTCGGAGTCAACGTTCGTGTTAGCTAAGCATTGCCTGCTCTCGGGAGTCATACAAATTTATTGTCGTTTTCAGATTATGGGCGATTGTTTCTTATTTGATGTCGTTGATTTAATGACGTTTATTACCTTTCATAATCTGTACAATTTATAATTTGACAGATTATGAGTCATAATTTGTGTTTTGCACGGATTAAAATTGTTTTTTATTTTTTTTATTTATTGATTTATTTTATTTTTTTTTTTTTTTTTTAATCTCTTATTTTTTAAATCTCTTATTTTTGCCAAATTTGGCAGAACTTTTAAATTTTAGCTTTTATTTTTGTATCTTTACTTCTTCAGTTTGAACGCAGGAAGGGAAAAACCATCTAGTGTCTCTTACTGTGAAAGAAAGTCTTTAATCGTCAACGTGATTAAGAAAGACACATTCAATCCCAACATGGCGTGAAAGACCATTTAAAGTGTTCATGACTGTGATAAAACGTTTTAAGTGATAAAAGTAATTTAAAGTTGTCACCTTGCGTAATCCACAACGCGGGCTAAAAAACAATTTAAGTGTCTCTTACTCGTGAAAAAAGTTTTAATCGAAGTTCTTTTTAGAAAGACACATTCGAATCCACACGGGTGAAGAACCATTTAAGTGTTCTTACTGTTGTGAGAAAAGTTTTAGTCGTAAACGTGATTTACAAACCCAATTCGGAAACTCCACACAGGTGTAATAGGTGAAAAATCATTTAAGTGTTTATACTGTGATAAAAGTTTTAGTGATAGCAATCATTTTAAGAGGTTCACCCTTCTACCCACCACGGAGCTGTGAAAGAATTTCATTTAAGTTGTGTTCTTAACTGTGAAGAAAAGTTTTAGAAAAAATAAGTGAATTTGAAGAGTTCATCCTTCTAATCCGGACGTACGGGTAAAAACAATTTAAGTGTTCTTAGCTGTAGAAAAGTTGTTAATCGATAAAGACATGATTGTTAGAAAGACATATTCGAACCCACACGGGTGAAAAAAACCATTTTAAGGTTCTTACTGTGAGAAAATGTTTTGGTCATTAAAAATAGTTTCAGAAAGACCACCTGTCGAACTCCTACCTCACAGGTGAAGCTTCATATTTTTCACCAGAAAATTATAAAAACATTATTGAATCTTTTTTTAAAGTTTAGTGGTTTTAAAAATGAACAATTTACTGACAAGGTTTCTGAAAGGTTTAGAAAAATTAAGAATAAAAGTACATTGTATTTTTCTAGAATGTTAAGTTAAAGTTTCCTACTCTACATAGTAGTCTGGCTCGGTAGATAGCTATCCACGAGGTAACAGGCTCCGCAAGTAGTAGGCTTAGAGGACGTGAAAGCTTTAGTCTAAATATCCTTTAACATGAAGGCCGTAGTATGTAGTTAAATGGGAAATTATGCGTTATATCTGAATGGTATTAAGAGGTTTTTGTTTTTCCAAGTTTATGAAGAGGAAAATTATTATTTCTAAAAAAGAAATTTTTTTTTTCAGCCAGATTGTTTATTGTTTTATTTTTCATGTTATTTTTAGTGCAAATGTTTCTCAGGTGTTTGACTCGTTTTCTAAATAGTTTTAATTTTATTAATAACCGTTAATTCTTTTATTTCTCGTGTTGTATTAATTCTAAACCTTTAACTCAATATTATTTTCGTACTGTCTTATCTCTCAGTATGAAGAAATATATACCGGTAACTCACTAGTAGCTATGTGGTGTGGAGTGAGTGGTGAGTGTGTGTATAATTTTTTATACGGGTACTTAGTTTATAGAATGGAACCTTTAAAATAAGAAACCACGAACTAACCAAAGTTTGATATGCTAATTCCTATACTGATAAACGAAAGCTATCCACACAACTTAATTTCGGTTTTATCCTTTTTTCTTGATTTAGTCATTGAACTGTTCTTTTGTTCTCTCCCTATTTTGGCTTTTATCAGTTGAAAGCCGAAATAGCTGTATAGGGAAACGGTCCTAATTTGGTACCTATACTTCAAATCTTCGACCGAAGCTAAAATAGTCTTCAATTTTATCAAATAAAATCTGGTCTCGATTACCAATTTATCTCTGTGTGTTTTTCGATTTAGATAGTATACGAACGGAGATATTGGCCATTGTAATAAAAAAGTGGTAGCATGGTATAGCTATAAGATATATTATTAAAATCCTATAGTACTTCAATCCAATGATATAATTTTTTTTACCAACTTTTGTATGAGTCTGCTGATGTACCTTTTGTGTACTTTCACGCGTCAAAATTTGCCTCAAAAAAAGTTAAACAAAAAACCATATAAGGTGATGTCTTTTTGTTTTCCTGAATTACAGATACTGCAAATGGTTTTTTTGTATAACATTTGTAGTTATATTTTCGTATAAAAAAAGTTGAGGATAATTAGACCTAATAAACATTTTTTTATAAATATTCATTTAATTACTTGTTCGAAAACGAGACATAAGAGGGAGGATGGCATTTAAAGGAGATGAGATACTTTATTAACCACATCACCAAAGTTGCTTTCTTTTCAACATTGGCTCAAATGAAAGTCCGTGGACTTTCTGTTGAAATAACAGGCCGTTGAAAATTTTAAAGATTTTTGAAGAGCATATACCGGCCTCAATTCTGTCCAAAAAAAAAATTTAACCATCTGGACAATCACTGCAACATGTTCATATATTATATACAGTATGTGGTTAGCGAGGATGTGCACAGATCAGATTTTTTGCATTGAAGCAAATTGAGCAGGTAAGAAAATAATTTTGGTACTCTTAGGTTTTACGAACTTTAGGCGCCTAATCGACCAGCACCACTTAATAGAGAGGCTCTGGGCGCGGTGTTGTCAATGATATTATGGTTGTTGGTGGTTTAGACTTGGATGAGAATCAAAAGTATGCTGTTGTCTCAAGGTACTGCGAAGATGGAACGTGTATGACTCAAGATTACTATGGCAATTTAGTAGAGGAGATGTCTCCACTGTACGCTATTTAATTTCTGATATATTGGCATGCGCGATGATGAAATAATTAGTCATGGCCCCGAGGGGTGCTGTAGCACTGGACGTAGATGAGAATGGAGGGGTTGCCTTGCTTTTTCGTTCGTTTGCATGATGTTGGTTTTGTTTGGAACTGAATAGAAAAATCCTTGACGAGGGCACTCTCTGACTAACTCCGTAGGGGTGTAATCAACACCTATAGTTCACTTCACCTAGTAATACATGATAAGGTAGAATAGAAGTTAAGATAGCGGTGAGGCCATGTGAGTAAGTGTTACGAGCGTGTAAGAACTGTTTGGATGGAGAAGTGAATTTGGAAAACAAGTATCGAGTTGATTTAAATATTCTAGTTGTATTTTGGATATGACGGCGAACGGACATGAGTGCAGAAAGAGTAGTAGGGAAGTTATGTGATGGTTAGCGAAAGGTGGCTGCAAAAAGAACAGACTAGGTTTTGAAGTGGTTCTTGAGCCTCGGAGAATTTAAAGAGGGGCGGTTACCCCCCAAAATAGTGGCCCCTCCCCCTAATCAGCCCACTTGGGAGTGACGTCACAGAATTACCAGCCCTGTTATGATGCCACGGGGTTCGGTGCCGTCACAGAAGTACCCAAACATGTTTACGATGCAGCCGGTCTTGCTTCATAAAATTATCTACAACCTTCGAGAACATTTACTACTAATTTCCTCTCCTCCTCTAAACCTAAATCTCTTATTCTTAATACGACGAAAGCTCGTTGGGTTAGATAAAGCATTTCTGACCAGCACACCCTTGATTTGTTCCCCTCTTCCGTCTTTATCCTCAACTTTCTCGACAAAGGAGAAAGTTGTTGTAACCTTTGTCGCGGAATTAGATGAATGTATATGTTCATTTAAGTGCATTCCCATTAAATTATTCGCCATTATACATGATGGAAGGACATCAAAAAAAAGAACTTTTCTAAGAAAATCCTGTTAATCATTATTAAATTCCTCTGTTCTGCATGTAAGTCTCCTGTTTCCTAACTCAAGAGACTCATAAATTCTTCTACTACCTTAAATTCCAAATTCAGAAAATTTTCATACCCTCTTCTTCACAGCTTTTCCCTGAAAAAATTCAGGGTTGTGGGCGTTTGCGGCAACGGTAATGTTAAACGCTCACCACGAAGATGATGTTCCCCTAGTGCTTCTAAATATAGCTGGTGAACTGACCTACCACTTTTAATATGCCAGGACATGAGCGAGCAATTGCCCGGAGCTTGAGACGATAACATTCCCATATTACCTATATCTGTGCCTTCAACTACCTAACAAAGACACACACCCTCAAACCCCCAACAACACCGACCAACACCATAACTATAGACGAGACACCACACCCCACTCACCAGCCAAAGGCCAACAACACATTCGATCAAACCTTACTGCCATGCTTTGTTTCCCTCGAGGAACAGGCAACCGAGAATGAGTTCAGCACAGCCACGTAGATAGGCTTTTGTTGCTCACCCTTCTACACTTGACAGCATATAGAGGCCTTTCTTCCAGGCAACAAGAGTGAATGAAGAACTTAAAATATATAGGAGGGAGTAAAATAATCATTATAAATCCGAAAATCAACTTATTCTGGAAAAAAAAAAACCCCAAAAGGAAAAGGAGGAACAATCCGAATTGTTGTTAGAAGTCTGATGCAAATCGTGGATCGTAACATTGACCACCAGCCCTAGAAGTACTACACTTGCATCTTTAGGCACAGGAGATGTTTTTCGCCTGGAACGGTGAGTGGCAAGCCCCGCTACAGCGTCTCTCCGAGCTTAGGCTAAAAGAACCGTAGTTGCTAGAAATGACACAAAGGAGGTGACAGAGGTGATCGGTTTAGTCAGTTTAGTTATCATGGATCGCCGGAAAACTAGGAAGGGCCCGGAATGAGAGAGAGTATAACAAATGATGGTGACCAGAAAACAAGTATCGTGAATATAACAATGACAAGCTGAATCGGATAAAAAATTCTTTATTTAGAAATGTTATAGGTACCCAGCCTCGATTCAAAGCGGGAATAGCTGGGAGTGAAACTCTCTAGCTCTCACGATAGACACGTATGTTGAAGTAAAGATCCTTAAAATCCAATTGCACTGTACCATTAAGTGCAATCAGTCGTTATTCTTTACACTGGGCACAAGTAGGCTTCGCTACCTACCGCTAGCTAGCAGGAAACCATCAGGGAACCGAGAACAAGGACTTTATGAATTGGAGCCTGCATGAGTTTACCACGGAAACGAGAGTAATGGGGCCCCGGAACAGAGAAAAAGAAAAAACATAACGAAAAGAACCACCAACAACATATAAAAACATAAACTCGAAACATGAATAAACGACAAGTACGCCACAGAAGGTAGACTTGTCACTATACTGGGTAAACATAATCCTGTCCTCCATGCGACGCGACAGCATAGAGGCGTGTTTCTCGCTGTGTTTTGCCATAAACCTAAATATAATTTCTTCTTCGTTTCGTCATTTTCTCAATCATTTTTTTTTTCTTAATGTCACATAACACTAACCTCCTTCTTTTCAGAAATAAGGACCTAACATATACACAAAAAACAACGCATCACATACCAATCCTCGGACGCAGAATCCGACTGACCACTTCTAAAATTCACCTTTTTCTTGCGCGAATTATTTCTCTTATTTCACTATGAAATACCTCGTGACCCTGGTTTCATTTGGCAGAGTGCAGAGAAAAAAAAAGAGGAAAACATATCTGAAAGAAAGAAAACAATAATCTTTCAACTATGTAAACTATTTCCCTACGACACAATCTTTGATTCCTTTGGTTTATCGCTAGCCTACCTCGCGATTTCAAAAAAATAAAACCGTAGATGCAACAGCGGTTAATTAATTTTATTTACCTAAACTAGTGAGGCGAAGATTTGAAGGGTTAAAAGAAAAAAACCTAAGCGGAAAGGAAGTGATGGCAAAACTTCGACGGATTGCAAAACGTAAGACACGTGTTCTTACGCGACAGCAAGCGGTGATGTCCGTGGCGGTGATGCTACCGTACCGCCTTCTGCAGAACAGACCCGTGAGAGGCTGGGAATGATTGTTGTTTCATACCGGAAACATGTTACGTGGGCCTCTACCTAACTAAACTTAACTTAATAAATAAGAATATAATTAATTCTTTACAACAACCTTTAACGGGAATACAAGGATAGGAAGAATTAAATGTACAGTCAAACTGTACTAAGTAACTTGTATGCCTTTCTCGACTTACAAGACAGTTTGCAAGAGTTGTTGTCCTGAACTGCATTCGTTGGGCTCGTCTCCTGATTGCTCTAGTACCCCAAACTCCTCCTACTCAGAAACTCTTAGGAACCCATATGATAATGGGCTTGTGAATGATTTTGTTTTATCCGGAACACTGTTGAGATCAGACTTGCTCGTCTCGTCCAAACCTCTGAAGTATAGTGAAATAGATGAAAAAAAATCCGAACGTAATATGGAGTGATGGAAGAGAAGCGTTGCAAAACTTTTGATAACTATGCGCGTTCGACGGACGAGCAGGATGGCTGTGTGTGGTTCCGGTGAGTGGCTGGTGTGTGAGTTGCGTAGGGGTAGATACCTCCGTGTCTTGCAAGGAAAGGGTTGAGGTGAACCGGAGGGAGGTGAGTGTTGAGAGTGGGATGTGGCGAGCGACCTTAAACATTCCAGTTGAGAAGACCCGCGTGTAAAAAAGACGGAAATAGTGGAAAAGGAAACAGTGAAACGATGACTTAAGACAAAGATGTAATATTGCACACACACAATTCACGCCGGGATATACTGAATCTCCGATCAGACACGATTTTAGAGGTTGTCAACGGCGTCACAGCAGCATCACAATTCGGCATATCTCTGGAGAAAGCGTGCAACACTAGGTAGCGTGAAGTGATAGGACGTTGAAAAAGATACTGTATCTGGTCGGGTAGACAGAGAAAAGATAGTGAAACCGTAGAAAGCCAGACGAGAATAATATATAACATGATATATAATATATATATAGTTAAAGTATAGTGGTACCGTATTGAAGTAGTGAGGGCCGTTAATATAGAGATGTTATAAAATATAGAGTAGGAAAACATGAAACGTGAAAGGAAAAGGATATTAAACATAATCACTTGTCGAACGGAGGTTAAACGATTTAACTATCCGACACGTTACAGACAAGGTAACTAGTCGTGTTTGAGCTAGGTCTGAGAACTCGGTTGGAAAGGGGAACCGACCGCGGTCGGACCAGTGAGCCAAAAGTAGACCCTGTCGAAACACCGTGACTAAAATAGTGTGGGGAGTGACCTAGAATAAACGTAGGTAGAAGGCACGGGAAAAAACAGTAATCAGAGATATTAAAGCTGTGAATAGGAAGGTATTGGGTGTGGATATGGATAAGTGTAGGAGAAACGTATTAATCAAGGAACAAGCAAGCGATAAATAAATAAGTGTCACTCACAAGCTAAATTATTTGGAGTAAAGATAGATGAGGATGTAATGGGATGATGATAGTGGATATAAAAAGTTTGAAATAGAATATATACCTCTAAGTAGAATGATAGTAATAGTTTCACAGAGAGGGTATAATGGATAGATAAAGTATATAATAATGAATATGTAAGATTATAAGGCAAATAGGCAATTAAATAAATGAATATATATGTAAATAGGAATGAATATTAGTGGGAATGTGGAGTGGGAGTTAAACAGTGGTGCGAGATATATAGAGAACCCAAATCAAATGAATAGAATAGACGGTAACAAACCAAAAACAGTTTTTAAACGAAGTACTGTTGAAGGATGTAAGGTATTAAAGGGATATTAGCATGTTAATTTAAACGAGTCAAATAAATTGGAGTTTAAATAGTAGGAGTAAAAACTAGAAATTTTAAGAACTTGTTATTTAGGTTAAAAATGAATTATACCCTTGTAGATTATATGATTTATCCTGTTTAGATTAAACGTTTGTATATCGTCAGAATAGACTGCCCAATTGGAACTTAATAGTTAATAATTTATTAATATAACTTGTTTTTAGCTTTCATTTATGAATCTCCCACCCACCAAGTAATTAAGTTCATAAAGTATCAGAAATTCTAGTATATTTTAATCGTTAAGAAGAATATTTGCTTAAGTTTTTAAAAATAAAAGTATATGAAATATTTTAAACATTATATAAAATTAAAATGTATTACAAATGGTACTATATATATATATATAGATTTATATTATATATAATCTTATCTATGGAGAAATATTATTTTTAAGAAACTTAATTTATTTATTTTTATGTCTTAGTTTATGTATCTTTCCGTTCTCATGTAATGGAGATGGTAGTTTATTCTAGTTGTGATTATAATTAAACATTAATAATATACATTTTATACTATATCAATTTCACATATGTATTAATGATTATATTCTACTGTTCCTTATTAAATTATTAACAAATAATTAAAATATTTAGATTAGCTATATGTACTTAATTAGCTATTTTCTATATTTATTTTATCTATTATTTTACAATTATAACTTTTTTTTAATATTTTCAAACTGTATTTTATTATTTTTATTTTTATTATTTAATCTATTATTATTTTATTATATTTATATATAAATGTTATAATTTATTTTGATTATCGTGAAATAGACTTTTATATTAATACGATTTATTATAATTTTATATTATTTATTGAATTAATAATCTAATTTATGTTGCTGGCGAGAAAAATACAAAGTTATGAAGAATAATTTTCTAAGAACGAAAAAGAATCATAAGGTTTTTCATATATTTTTTTTTCTATATAACCACAGTATTACTCTTGACCCATAGACTAAACTTAGTTCATAAATAAGTTTATATGATAAATAAATCTACGAGAAATAGTATATTATATTACATAATAGAAGAGTATTGTACGAAATATTTTATTAAATATTATATCTCCAATAAGATAACATCTTGATTATTGTACAGAAATGATTGAGTTGATAACTTTGGACGGCGAATTAGAAGATCACTATGCTTCACGAAAGCGATATTAATTGATTATTATTTACAGTTACGATTTCACATTATAAAGATATTTAAGACTAATACCACTACAATAGATATAGTGTAGAAACGAGTTGTGAGGCTCTCAGGTTCAGTAACACTCATCATACTTATTATATAGACTAGTAATTGGGTTGCAAGGAAACTATGTTGTATAGAACTTGGGTCTGACTCTTAAAGGCTTAGCAAGATAGTTGAGTGAAGATGCGTTATGTATATGAGTACATGTGGTGGCGTGGGATACTTGCGCGATAAATAAAAGATGGGTGAGTATATAGGCACTACCCAGCCATAAGGTGGTGGGCGAAAATTACTGGATACAATAACAACGACATATAGTTACTAGAGCACTGTGAAAGTGTAGAGGAAGTGCAATAGTGTGAGTAAGTAAAACGCGTGAGTGGGCAAGGCTTATACCGAACCTACTATATATATATATAATAT
>JABUQX010054154.1:17500-41071 GCA_015478945.1 Trachelipus rathkii | reverse complement strand
CAAGGTGGACTACGCTTAATCCGTTTGAAGCCTTTACTAGGAGGTGCAGCTTAGGACAGACCATGTACCGATGAGAAATTTTCTTTCTAGTATAATGATCGATTAGTTGTAAGATTTTCTTTGTTTTTTCAGTAGGAAACTGGATCGATAAATAACAATCTATTAAATACCTGAGACGGCGTTTTGAAATAAATAGGTAAACGAGTAGTTTAGCATTTCATTCACGGATAGCTAGAATGAGGAATGAGCCAGAAGAGAGAGCAGACAGAGAGAGAGAGAGAGAACGATGCAGTCTGATTGAGAATGAGAGATTAGAGAGAGTGAGAAAGGAGTGATAGGATGTGAGAAAGGAAATCCGACGTAGAGCACGAGGACTCACTGTCATCGAGATGCAATATGCTCTCTTGCCTCGGCGAACCAATCTTTCAATTTACTTTGAATAGTTAGTGTATGTTCATATTGATTCAGTTAATAGGGTTTTACGTGAGTGCAAAGCTTAGAGTTTGAGCCAAAGGGCATGGAATAATACAGGCATATATTTTTACATATACATAGAATAATAACAACAAAGAAGTTATGTCCAATAGAAGACCTATTACCTAACAGGAGGGGTTTGAAATAGTCCGTATCTTATAAACCACTTAATTTTCTGCTCAATCTTTCTAAAATCAATAACAGCACTATTTGTAACTGAAAAAGTACTAAATTTATGTTTTGTATATCCCTACTCCCGCGACGCTAAATTAATATAAAAATTATATAATGAAAAACAAAAACTTTTATTCTTAAAAAAAATATTATTTATAACACTAATTCTTGATGTCATATAAAAAAAAATCACACAATAAAAAAAACTTTAAATCTAAATTTAAATTAATAAAAACTTATATTAAAGAATATTTTTCAATTATATACATAAGTAAGATCCAAATAAAAAGGCACCTTCCCAAATTACACATGCTCTAAAAATTATACTGATTGATGAACAGGAAAAAAAGTTACCGCCAAAAAACATAAGTAACAAACCAATATTCTTTCCTACCTTGGGATGGAGATTTTTGGGTTTTGGTGGCAGATATTTAGATACAAGATCTATTTTTGCTTGTTCAAGTTTCAAATCATTTTCAAGAAAGAGTTTTGTTTGTCGTCCAAAAATGTTATTAAGCACATGATTTTTTCTTCAAATCTCCCCCAATAAAATATATATATAGTATATATATATATTATAATATATAATATATATATAATATATATATAATATATATTACTTAATATGAGAGTATAATATATATTAAAAGTAATGCTCCCCATAATGAATATATATTATATAATATATATATATATATAATACTAAAAATATGCTTGAAAAAAAAAAAAGGTTTCAAAGCTCGAATAAAACTTTTTAAAAGTCGAAAATCGAATTAAACTTAAGGATGCTGCTGCACCTATTTTAGTTTTAGAGCTGAGCCAGACATATCCCAAGGTCAAAATCAAGACGTTAGCTAAAACAAATTTTTTTCTACAAGTATATTACATAAATATAATTCTAAATTCAATTTCTAAGCAAATTTTTTTAGATATTCACTTCATCATATTCTTTCTAAGGCCCTGAGAATGTGTGTCAATCCTTTATATTTGATGCTACCTGCAGTAGTTTGCTGCTCCTACGCGTTTATGTTACCTGTTGCTACACCAGGTAATGCAATTGTTTATGGAGTTGCTGGGGGCGATATGAAGGTCAGCGAAATGGTACGTCAAAATATTATTTTGTTTTTTCTTTTATTTAATAAGTTGACATTTTTTTTCCTTATTTTAAATTCCTATTTTATTAAAATATTATAAACAATTTTTAAAAATATGTTTCTTTCCAAATTTTCAGTCCTTTTCTTGTTTATATATACTGTAATTACCAAACTTGCAGCCTTAGTTTCATTTTAGTTAAAATTTTTAATAAGGAACTTATAAGTATTTCCAATATTCTTAAAATTATTTTTTTTATTGATTCGAGAAAGAGTTACAAGTCAATTTTTCACTTTTTTAATATTTTTATGCTTCTATACACTTAAAATTTTTTAAAGACATTCTACAATTTGTTGAACCTATGTGTGGCATTTTTATCATTTTAAATTTAAATATCGTGTTTGTTTCCTCTAAATTTTCTACACAGATGAAAGCAGGTTTCGTAATGAATATACTTTGTGTCATAATCATTAACCTAACGATAAACACCCTCGGCGTGGCGATATTCAACGTTGGGGAACTGCCGAGTTGGGCTAATTCCACTTCTACCCTCCAACATTTATGTCCAGAATGCTTGGTAAACGAGACTGTATCTCGTCCTTGAGATAATTTTTTTTAGGCAGAGTGTGGGCACCACCTCAGATATATAATATATATAATACGTAATACTAGTATATAATATATATATATGAGTATATACTATATATATATATAATACTATAATTATATTCATATAGTATATTATATATAATATTATATATAATATACATAATATATATATATATAAATATAATAATATTAAAATATATACATATATATATAAGTATATAATATATAATAAAAAGTAAGACATAATTATATACTATAATTATATATATATAATATATATATATATTTTATAGATCTAATTAATATATATATATATATATAACTCGTAATATATATATATATAAGTATTATATATATATATATATAATAAATATATAGAATATATATATATATATATTGATAAGATATTAATTAAGTATATATAATAATATATATAGGATAGGTAATATATATAATATATATATATGATATAAATCTTATTACTCCTCACTGTACTTTAGTGAAACGTATCAGCATTTAATCCTGTGTGATACTCTTAATGAATGACTACTATTACATTTTCTTACTTGGTTTACCGTGTGTTATCAATTTTAATGAATAATAAATCTTAATCTTTACAATATATTTTATTTCCCTGAACGTTTTTTAAGGGATCCGGTATCTAATCTAGAATATGACTTGGAGGATTTTGAAAGAGAATAAAACCTAGCCTACGATCAGAAACTAGAGGGGATCTCTAACTTTAACCTACCCATCCCCACACACACGCCCATATATAATATATATATAATAATATATTTAATATAATATATATATATATAATATATATAGTATATGAATAATATATATATAATATACTTATATATATATATATATAAGTTTATATAATATAGTCATATAATATATATATATTAGTGTAAAAACAACCTAAATGTCCTATGCATATATAGGGAGCAAAACATGTAAGTAATGCAATGTAACTACACGACTCTCCCTTCTTCTGCGGGTGCATGATGTAAACTCTTCATCTTTCGTTCGTAAATTATACAGAGCTGACATTTTCCTCCTTTCAAGTCCATAGTTTCACCTATATAAAACTTTTCACAGTCCCTACAACTGATTTAATATTTCTGTTTTAAAAATGGTTTAAACCATTTTTTTTAAGTAAAAGACTGCAGACTGAACAAATCTGATGTTTTTGGGCGAAATGTTCTTAATATCCTGATTTATTAATTATTATTATTATTATTTTATTTTTTAGAAAGCAACCGTATGTTCTCCGGTTTTTCCATTCTTGATATTTCCACACTGTCAAATCTTTTCCATACCAACTATAAAAAGTTGAGCTAACTATAAAAAGTTCGGGTATTCACTTTTTTTGTGAAAATATGTTTAACAAAATAAAATTTCTTCGCTCAAATACACACTTTTAAGACCCCTAAATATGCTTAATTTATAATACCGTTCTTAAGATATAAGAGTGGGCCGAATAACAGTGAGATAAGAATGTTATTTGTATTTTTTCTGAACCTTTAAAAATGAGTTATGTTAGGTGATTTAACCTGAACACGAATTTATGGATGCAAATTTTAATCAAAAGATTTTTCTAATGTAAACTTTATGGAGGAAACTGGAAGTTATCTTATTAGAAATATGGATACAATATGGCGTGAAATCATATATAAATTAAGTATATATATATATATATATAATAGTATATATATTAATATATATATTTATAATAATATAGGCTTTAAGCGTAACTGTGACTACACGGTACTAACTTAACTAACCTAACCTAACCTACCTAACCTAGCCTTAACCTAACCTAGAACCTAACCTAACCTAACCTAACCTAACTTAACACCTAATCTAACTTAACTAAAATAATTTTCATATTATAAAGGAGGTCTGGTTTTATACGCTATGCTGTAGAGGTGGTTGACTATATCCCACTAGTCACAGTAACAGTTCTACATCTAATTTCTGCAGTATATAAATTTAAACTAGATACAAAATATTAGATGGATAATTATAGTAAGATATATCTTACATCTATAATATATATTTATTATATTATAAATATATATAATTATATATATAATAATATACTATAATAATATATATATAATTATAATATATATTAAATATATATAATATAATAATTAATAAATATATATATAATATAATATTATATAATAATTACTATATTATATATATATATATATATTATTAGATATATTTGGCATGAATCAGCATTATGAAAATCATATTCGAACAACATAATATACAAATGCAGCATGACTCAAACTAATTTCATTTTACTATAATCGACAATTGTGACCTGTACTGGTGACCTAGTAGGAGCGAAAATTTTATGTCTCCAATACACTATCAGTAAACACACTCTGAGTATATAAGACAGACTAGACTTATAAGAGAGGACACACGGTGAACAAATGCTAGACCTCTATGAACTTGTTGTATAACATCAGTTACATGTAAACAGCCTAAATAGGACTATGAGAATAAACTCATATAAAATTTAACAGTTAAGTCTATTGATATATAGAGTAATAGAACAGTTAAGTTTAGTGCATAGAGATAAGAGTTCAGGCCTTAGCCAGAAACTTAAGCGCTGCAACACCAGACTCAATAGGTTAGAGTAGCGGTAGCAGATACATATTATGATAGGAACTGGACAAAAAGACGGTGTTGTTCGCATATTAGCTGCTATGACTTTATATATCTATCTGTAACTAATGTAATCGAAAAAACGCAAAGTCACAAGTAGTGCAACCACTAAATGAGTTAAAATACAGAATATGTGTGACCAAATAATTGTCGAAATATCTAGTAACCTATGTAAAAGATTGAAAAATTAAAGCTACCAATAAATCAAATAATATTTTTGATGTATGAAAGGGGGATATTTCTAGGGGAATATGTAATTGTTGCTATAATTGACGAGTTCTCTATAGCATGGTAAGAAGCTTACTATTAAATATTTCAGGCTATATAATAAACCTTATGGTGTTAAATGATGAATGTCACATCTGTATAAGATTAGTTACTACTTTTTGTCAAGTTGCATTATAAGTCTATATGGATGAGCAATTAATTTTTATAATACGTGTGTCTTACTAAAAGATATTAAAATACAAAAGTATGTGCGTTATTATGAAAAGAGTAACTTCAATGACCCTCTTATTAACACACAGATAGATATCCTAGTCGAGTATAAATGTGCATATTGTGCACATGTAGAGTAATAAACAAGGACAGTGTGACGCGAAAGATACTGAGTACCAGTGAACTTCGGTATAAATATTGTATGTATCGATCCATGATAGATTAGACACCTAAACTCGTACCAGGCTGTATATATTATTAAGTATAATGTAGCGAAAAAATATTCTTACGTAGCATACACAAACATTCATTCCTATGTAACATCAACAAACATTTTTGTTGTTATTTTTTTTGTCAATCGCTTTATATGAAATCTATCAGAAAGGTATTATTTATTTGACGTCTTTACTACAAAAGGGACATTACATTTTTAATGAGTTGATCGATCGAGATACTTTGAGATGATTGCAAGTAAGATATAATGATTTTTAGAGTGCGTGTTTAACACTATAAGTGTTTTTTCAAATAATAGGTTTTCTTTTTGTTATTTATTTTTAATCCCGCACTTACATACGGTATTGATCTCAACTCTTTTATATTTTAAGTTGGTTATCTTGGTTATAAATAAAGTTATTTATTATATTTAGGTAGTTAAACATATGTTTGTTTTTTGGATATATTTTATCACAGTAAGAAAATAAATATCTAAAATTAATTGATATAGCAAGGCAAAATTATGATGTATATATGTTGTTAATTTGTTATAATAACCTCACATAATAGGAGGAATGCTGTAATACAGTGTCCATGTATCATGCTTTAATTGACACATAATGTAATAAAGAGATGTCAATTGTTAGGACTCGTAGCTATGTTGTCTATGAAATTCAGATTGTGGATTCTATTGTATATTCAAAATGAACCACTATCCATATAAGTGATTTCAGCTCAATACAATTGGTCACTTAATTTCCACGGAAGACCCGTAGGTATCCCCTTTCCATTTCATCCTGAATAGCTCACCTCATGATAAGCAGAATCTTCACCATCGTTTATTATTTTCTTACTTATCATTCCTTTAATATTCTCGAAAAAGTGCAAAATGGAGTGTAACAATAATCGTCAGCCTTAAATGACGATATGACCAATTTCGCATTAATATCTACTAATAAATTATGCAAGTGATGTCTATGTTTATTAATAGCAGTTTTCGCAAATTGGATTTTTGTAACAATTTACAATCACCGCTAGACAAAGCATAACGGAAATGCACATCAGGCATTCATTTTCATTAGTTATGGCCTCAACGTTTTGCAATTCTCAAGGATTAAGCATATTTAAAATTTTATGAAATGTAAAATTCTGTCAGCACCTGATGTGGTTCCAGAAAAGAAAACTGAAGGGAAAAAAAAGAGGATATATATAAAATAATATTTATGACAAGTAAATATTTATCATATAGACACTGGATAGTGAATACCCTATTAAATTAGTATATACCCTGATACTAACGATATAGTAGTAGTTATACATACCAGTTTAGGATATTTGAGGAAATAATCAATTAATATATTATCCATATTAAATACTAATAATAGTAATAAATATACCTATATAAATATTAATACATTAGAACTGCAAAATATCTCTGTAGAACAATACATTCTCTCTCTTTATTATGCTCATCTTACTACTTGTCACTAATAAAACAATTTTAACTTACTAAAAAAGGGGTGGTTGAACGGTATTTGGGTACGGTTTTTCATCATATATGAATGGAACTGGCACTCTGGATGTAAGGGACAATCATGGTATCGAAAGAAGAAATTGCTTACCTTTCAGACCTACTTTTCCTTATTATATTGTAATGCATATGTCCACGTAGTGTCAGAAGGTATGAATAGAGCCACGTCAGGGTGTACATTAAGAATGGAATCTACCACTTCTCTAAAGGTTCTGAGTAACTCTCCCCGAGTGATTCGAACGTCCCATCATTTCCAAATACAGATACAGACACAACAGAGTCACATTGCTCTATGATCCTTTCGTAGCACATCCGGCTATCTCTAAGTAAAGGCGGAATTGTGAATTAATAATCAAATGTTTCAATATAGCTGAGTGATGCAGAGTCTTTATTTTAGTACACTCCAATCAAGGCTATTACACATATAGAGTAGAAGACTGATACGAGAGTACAAATATCACAACGCTTGGTCCATAATACCAAAATTATGAGTGGATGAATAAGGTGTGGCTTAGAACTAGCCAAGAATATGACAGCTCAAAAACAACATGACAAAAACGAAAACTCTCGCAACAGATATTAAAACAACGTACTCTTGCATTTTATCAAACTGTTTAAGAGTATATTACTAAGCTTAAAGTCTATCGGTAAAAAATTAAATATAAAGAGATTTTAAGTATTGGTATTATTATTATATAATATACAAATGATAGTAATAATAACAATGGTAATATATAATATATATGATTAATATATTAATATAAGTATGTAATATATTATAATATATTAATATTAATTTAATTATAATTAAATATAATAAAATAATATAATCATAATTATATAAGTGGTAATATTATTATATAAATAATAATATTAATATAATATTAAATAATTAAATATAATATATATATTATAATCTAGTTTTTAAGCATAGCATAATCCCTAATAACATTAAAATGTCAACTGAGACTTTATACGTGCAGCGCGAAGGACTCAGGTAACGACTAAAAACTAGAGATATCAATGCTACAAAATAATTTAATTTATATCAGTATCGTAACATAAACAGCGCGATGTTTAGTACGAAAAACTAAAAACATAATTTATTAAGACATTAATTTTAACTTATTATACTAGTTGTGGTTAATGTCACGGTGACATGCAGTAAATACCACACTCATAATGATCACGCAAAAAATCAAATAAATTTACTATAAAAATTAACCAATGGTTGACAACACATTCGTACAGAAAGAACATATAATAGGAACATATAATATAAATTAATCTAGACAGTAGAACATTTATATCTCACACTGTTAAACTAAAAGGGTTATGAGTAAGGAGAGAAAAGGTCTAAGATGCATAAATTGGCAAAGACCTGCCGATGATCGCCACTCTGAAAAAATATCATCTATACATCCCATGAAATAATAATTCTCTTTCCCCATATTAGAAGTATATCAACAACAAAACGTAGAGGCGAGTATGACTATTCAATCTAAAGGAAACAGAGAACTTACTATACTGCGTATATCTACAATAAAGTAGGATCATCAATCCCGAGTTTAATAATATTATAGGTATTTAGATATAGAGATATTTACTGTAATAGATAGTTACAAGCATTAATATTTTTATGTGAGAAAAATACTGTAAAACTTACCTCAGCAGTACGTGATGTTACGACACAAACAGTTACTGATAAAGTTTGAGGCAAAACCACTATTAGATGATCAGGACATACTTCCAAAAACGAACCATGGACCCTTATTTCAAACAGTATTCAGTACACTTCATAATGAGGTCAAGGTATAGCTACAAGTCTTAGCAAGGGGCAATGTTTTTCCTATTTCTGATCTATTCTAGCGAATTAGACCGCTCTGGGTCGGAGGCATGGCGAGACCTAATTTCCTTTGGATACAAGAGTCTGATCGAGGAACTTCTGTTACACGAGGGATAATGTCTGCTCATAGCGAACCCCAATATCGTTCTTTAATGTAGAGCTGGAGTGGGTGCGTAAATTACTTTCCCATTGAGGTCGTGCGTACTGCAACAGACGACTGACCCAACTGACTTATGGCTGGTTTAAGACAGAAAGGAGGGTTATTCCTTGAATGACTCGTCATATATTTTGCCATTAGTCATGGTTAGATATTTATATCGTGAATATATTATTAACTCATGCTAAAACACATAATTTGCTTTTATTTACACTGTTTATGTGTAAGCAGTATTTGGGGGAATACTCAGTAAATAAAGTATATAAATATATACTATATATATAATATATTATTATATATAATATATATAGTAATAATATATATAACATATATATATATACTATAAGTATATATATATAGTATATATAATATGAGTAATATATATATAATATGTATAATAGATTAAAAAAACATTTTCATTCAATGGTCTAATTAATACGTTATTCCTTTATCTACCAGATTCTTATTGAACATATATGTATTAAGGGTATAGAAAGTGGGCATAGTAGCCCATCGTACAGGTATTTAGTTCACTATACTACGGTTGAAATTATCAGCCAACTAGCCGAGGTATGTATTTTATCGGATTTAGATTAATGATTTTGTTGACAACATAAGATATAATATTAAATATATTAATTTAACTTAAACTGAAAAAAGAACAATTATACTTACTGGTGTAGATGAATAATAATAATTATGTATAATGAGAGGAAATACTAAATACATCGAGATATATTGTTATTAAAGAAAAAGTTGGAAATAAGAAGCACACATATGTCATCGAAGAAGCAACAATATTGTGATGAACTTTTTATACTGGAAAATGCTCCTACAAGGATCGGACGGGAAGGACTCGATAAAAAAAAAAAATTTCACAGTTGAGACATCTAATGAAACATAAGGATAATGATTTTGTAAAGGGTGCAAATGTTGAAGAGTATCTTTTTTTACATCTCGTGCTTAACTATGGAGGAGGACAAAATAGAGTTATGGTTTATGGTTATGTTAATGAGGATAGTATTAGTGTTTAGGGGTAGGAATTAGACGTTTGGATTAGGTATAGTCAGCCGATATAATAAAATATAATTTCTAATATTACCGCCCTAACATATATGTAATGAGTTAACTCAGGAACTAGAGTGCGACTGAAGGAAAATTTGTTGTTAATGTTACTATTGTGTATCAGTATGTATAACCAAGCATAAGCGTGGGAGCGTGTAAATATATGATATAAGACAATATATAATACTATATTTTTATATTAAATAAAAATATTGTCTTTTATATTAATTTAAAATAATAATTATGAGAATGTTCAAGATATAGTCACAATAAAAAAATATTTCAACTACATTAGCAATTAGCATCAAATAAATTATACTAAAAATTTCTTTCTATTTATTAGGACGTACCATATTTATGATCGTTCTAGTAACCTATTCAATATCGACCACCTCAAGCAACTTACAAAAAACATATTATGAGCATTATTACTGTGAGTGTTATAGACATCAAGGTAACTATAAAACGCGTATAGGAGCAGTGCTAAGACTTTATGCGTCGTAGGGTAGGATAGTAAGTGATGATGTTGATGTGTGAAGTGATGTTGAGCTGTATGACTCGGATTGTTGCCAATGGGGCCTCGTTCTAAGATAAGAATGATGAGTGGTAGTTGTAAGATTATGCTAGGAAAAAAATTTGTGGTCTTTTAGTGGAGTATAGAGAGTGGAGTGTGTGTGGAGACTGGAGTTTCTGGGGTATGGAGACTGGATGACGATTGCGGTAGTATGTAGATGCGGGATCTTTAGTTATGCACTACGGCTCAATCTAGCGCAACTTTACTTCGATTTATAACGAGAGAGACTCTATGGATGTATCTTAATGTCTCGGTGCTTGCATCACTTGATCTTAATATAAGAGGAGGAATATGCACTGACGTTAGCTCTATCTTCTAAGTCTTTCATGTCTTCGATGATCGTATCGAGCTTTTCCTTAAATAAATTTCGTTATTTCGTACCTATGTAGTAGAATAAAGAATATTTAATGAGAAATTTATTATATCTTTTCAGTTAAGAAGATAAGTATATTCATTTACTCATATTTTAATCTTTTATATTATTATTAAATCTTTTATTTAACATATATAAATATTATAAGCTGATGATCAGAGCTGAGATTTTAATTAATATTATATTTATAATTATTTTATTCAATATGTTAAACCTACGTAATAATTATATTTCGTACGAAAACGATCAAGAGTTATTAAAAGTTAATATATTTATTCATTATTTATATTATACAGAGCTATAATATCTTAATTTTTTTATGTAATATTACTCTAAACTTTCCCAACATTTTTAATTTTGTTATTACTAAGCACCGAAAAACGCAATTTCAAATTTGATAAAATTTAAATTTTTAATTTGTCGAAATAAAGATAAATAATTATTATCACTAGCTATTATACACAATATTATGAGAAGGGACTGTGATAATTTAGCTAAGAGAAAAGTCAATGTTGTCTTTAATTAACAGTGCGGTGAATACTTGAGGGTATATACAAACATAAACATAAATCCTCTATCTTGAAAATATATTTATGAAACTATAACAAGCAAACAATAGATATTCTGATGATAATCTAAAATATCTGCCACCAAAACCCAAAAATCTCCATCCCAAGGTAGGAAATAGATAATTGGTATTTGTACTATATTGTTATTTTGGGAGTAGAGGTAAATCTTTATTATTCTAGTTATACATAATATATAATCAGAATTAATTATATTAGAGCATGTGATAATTTATGAGAAGGTGCACCTATTTTTATTATGATCTACTTATGTAATATTCTGAGATAAAATATTACTTACATATTAATATTTATATGTGCAAATATATTGGTAGAATACTTTATAGCAGTCTAGTAGAGCTGTATAGTCATACATCTTCTTGCACTGAGGCTAAAGCGTTACAACCTGAACCTACTAAGAAAGTTTTCCTACGAATCACTAATTTGCTGATCATATGTTACAAAAATATAGAAATATTTAAAAAAAAATAAGAGTTTAAGTTTTATGTTATGGTTGAATTTATGGTAGGTTATCGCAGTTATAGATTTAGGAGTTTTAGGTTAGGTTAGTAATTGATATATTAGAGGGCGTGGGGATGGATCTATAAACATATACTTTGGATTAGGTTTAAGGTTTAGTCTAGGACTTAAAGTGTGTGCGTATTCTCATTGATCATTGAAAAGATTAGACCACGAGAAAGTTACGTACAAAGTGCTTATTACAAATTTTAGAGCGACTAAATAGTAAAATTATCACTATCCATCCTGATAATTATGTATAATAGGGTCTATTATTCAGGACTTATACTTCATGGTGAGTATTTTAATATCATCAGTATTGATAAAAATATGAAATGACACTTTGATTAATACAAGTTATTATATACCTCAATGCACAAACTCATACATTGCAGACCAATACATATTATTATATAATAATTATTATTATACAAACATGATATACAATATAATAATAACATATTTAACATATTATATATATATAATAAATTATATTCGATATAATATATTATTAGTAGGATAAAAGGATATAGAGTAATATTGTGTACAATTATCACATATTGGCTTTATTGTCATAGGGTGACAAATTTATTTATATCTTCTTACCTATATATACTTTATAATATATCATCCTATCTCATCTACTTATCTTCTACCTTACTCTGTATCTTACTATTACTCAATCTTCACTATAATCTATTCTCACTACTACTTCATCTTACTATTCACATACTCATTCTCTTCATTAACCATAAATGTAACTATTTTACCTTAATTATATAATTTACTTCAGTTATATTATAATTGTTATTTGTATAATTTTTAATTTAATATCATCAATAAATAAATAAATAATAATATTATTCAATAATATTAATACTATATATATATAATGTCTCTTATCAAGTAACCAAGTAAAAGTAGTTTACGGGATAAGAGAGCTCTCATATATACGTAGTAATATTAGATTAGCTGGAAGAGCCCAAGCCTTCTGAAATCACACCTATCAAATACTGCTCTCATATATACTTATTATTTTTATTCCATATTGCAGTAAGTTGTAATTATAATTATAATACTACTACAACATATCTACATCACTCATATTCTTCTAAATTCAAGCCTATCATGAGAATAAAACCCCTATAACAAATATGATCACAAATATGATAAAGATAATATATATTTTTAGAGTAACTCACATAAATTGTAATCATCTTAACTAATATAAATCAAATAATATATAATATCTATTACTTAATCCCACTCAGTTAGACAACTTTATCAAACCCATTATATTAATTGTAAATTGTGCAATGTAAATATAAAATTCTTGCTCCCTTCCACAAGTTGAAGGTTATTTTTCAAAACTAGGTCAATATTGGTAAATTATCAAATGCCGGCACAGAGACTACCGCACAACTATGGTATTTTGCGCTGTGTTTCTTGGTGTTGTATCTCTAACTTACTTGGTAGTTCTAACCAATCACAACACATTCTATATTCACTAAACCATCCTAATAAATATAACTGCCTAAAATATCCTTAAAGTAAACCGTCTAACCTCAAATATGTTATCATAATAAAATCATAAGAGAATATTATAATATTAGAGGCTTCTATTATACATTACCCAATCAAATCATCTCGTATATTATATAATCGTATAACATATAGACTTATCACTCAACTTATGCCCTACTCCAAGACATATCGCCGGGAACGAACACTACTCTACTAGTATACTAACATTCCTAACCAGCCCGCTCATTCATGCCTTATAGGATTTCTGGGTGGCCTCTTTTGCTATGCACGCATTCCCCCTATTGATCTGTTTGAAAGGAGCATGTGATGATGAGCAATTCAAATCAATATTACCAAATAACTTAAAAAATACCACACAACTATAATCACCTAATAAAAAATATGAGCAATCACATAAAATCTAACACAAAACCTGATACACCTTTAAAATAAAATAAATATGACAATGAAAATATAGTAACTTATCCAGTAAACTATATCACTAATAGGATATACGACATAAAACTGCTGAGTAAACTATAATATGTAATCTATCTATAACAATAAAAACTAAATTTTATTAATATATACCTATATACTAATTATACCGTACTTGAAATATATAATCTAAAATATATCTATCTGCAACTAAAATCAAAACTCTATAAATAATATAATAATTATATATATATATTATACTCGTAAATTAATAATACTATATATAATACTATATATAAATTATTAATATATATTTAATAGATAATATTACTATTATAAAAATAATACTAATATCAAACATAAATATATATAACAATATAGAG
The DNA here is from genome assembly GCA_015478945.1 of Trachelipus rathkii. Classification (NCBI taxonomy): domain Eukaryota; kingdom Metazoa; phylum Arthropoda; class Malacostraca; order Isopoda; family Trachelipodidae; genus Trachelipus; species Trachelipus rathkii. The sequence goes on along the minus strand of JABUQX010054154.1, from coordinate 26,401 downwards.
AATTGATACAAATGATACCATTAGTAATATGACTAAAGTAAATTTTCACAATAATACAGATATATAAATTATACTGAACTATATATAAACAAACTAACAAAATTAATATTATATAAAGCGTAAACAAGAAAACTATATTTCACTGATATGAATAAAATAAAATCATTTCTACTAAATTACTAACACAATTACAAACATGGTAAAATTAACTCTTGGAGCGACATGATAGTTGTTCAGGTGCTCGTTCAATTAAAAATATCGTGTTTTTGTTTGTGTTGTGATTCGTGTCTGATGTAGTGTCCCTATACATAAGCACTAGAAATTACTTTTATAAATCTATCCTATAAGCAGACTAGATTTCGCATGCAAGATGCGACTCCAGTAGGGAACTATTTGTTCTATTCAGGTTATCTATACTGCCCACTTTAAAGAATGCATAAACTCTAACTCCCCATTCTTCTCTGTAGGAAGCAGTCTCTATACCTCTTTCATAAAGACGTACTTATATTGAGTTATTTAAACTCACAACTTGAGCAAATTATACTAGAAAAAAATACACTTAGGTATCCACTTTCAAGGATGTACGAACATGACAATATCACGCTTTTAAGAATAAAAAACACTTTGTGTTTTCAACAAATATAAGATATCAAATTAATTTTCTTAGACGATCATCTTTAGCTTTTCTCTTATGGTATTCTAGGATTCACAATCGCTCGAGAAGAATTCAAATCCCGTAACATTGTTTATTTTTTAAAATATTCTTAATAAATTAAATATATCAAATAATAATAATAAATACTATGATATAATATATAAAATCGGGAAGAAATATAACTAAAAGATAATCCCCAATAAATATAATAAACATTATAAAAATACCATATACATAATAAACATCGAAATAAAAAAACCAAAGACCTCAATCATATTGATCCCAACATTCCAATATAAATTCCCCCAATTTAACCACATAATTAAATAATTACTTAATCTTTCTCTGAAATAGTAAGATTATATTTAATTTAGTTTCCAAGGAAATTAAACTATACCAAAAAATTATCATCCTACACATATCATTTATTATGGTGATAATATATCCTATGAATATAAAAATTTCACTATATCCTTTATTCTTTTTGATGATTCTCATTTATTTATATATGGGCAAAAACTGTATAACCATCTTCACGCTGTAAATATTCAGCAAATATACACTATCAATTCAACCATCTATAAAACTATCCATGCCTTTCTAATTAACACACGCGAAGGAAATATATATATTCCTAACATATGTACAGAGGAAAGAAAAATCAGTTCTAAAATGTTTCGACTATTCTGTCACAAATTTATATATGAACAAGAAAATATACTAATGGAATAATTAAAACAAAATGTTTATGAAATACAAAAGATTCGAAAATATAATTAATAGATATGATATAACCTATATAAACAATAAATATATATTAAAAACAGAAGCTATACTTCTATAAGAAAATACTGCCATATTATCATAATGAAAATCAAATAATAAATTGCATTATGATATTATAATAAATTAATAAGAGAAAGAAATTGGTTCTTTTCCACCACAGAACTCAATATCATAAACTATATCAAATATTAAATATCACAAAATAAATAAATCATATATTAATGAAACATAATGAAATTTACAAAATTGTAAACAAATAATAATAACTATCAATATAATAATCGAATCAAAATAAAAAAACACATATCACCAAAAACTGATTTCGCACGAGTAAACTTCAAATATATAAACAATTGAACAATAATAATCTAACAATGATCAATGCATTATCTTAACAAAATTAAGCAAAATATAATTGACTAAATCAGAACACAAATAGCAAACATCGTGGTTAAAAATCTTAATAGGATAAATTATTGACATTAATTCAAATATAAGTAAATTATAATCAAATCTTCGCCCATAACATACATTTTCAAAAATCAATTAATTAAATATATAACAACAAAAAATAAAAAATGAAGTACCTAAAAATAATAAAATATAATAAAATAATGAAATCCTTCCTCCTATAGGAACGATGGCGGGGATATGTTATTTAGTGGGCATGTATCTTGTACCTCATGGGACTCAAAACAATCCCCAAGAGCGAGGCATTAATAAATTATCACTCAACATATGCGCTCTTGCAACTTCCGTAAATAGGGGAATATATTGCTAATAATGATTCTAAATACATCTCCTGCCCTAAACTGACCTCGAGACAGCATATTATTAGTATCTCACTCTATCGGGGAAGACACAATCACATTGTGCCATGGGTAAGGACCATGACAGTATACCGAGAGTATAGTACGACATTAAGCAATTGTCACGCACAAGACTCATTAAATGTCTTGCATACAGGTTGAAGCTATTCCCTATGTTTTTGAAAAATTATTGTATAATTAATTATAATATATCACATATCTATTTATCAAATAGAATCTTAAAATTTAAATCTAATTTTTCTAGTCCCTTACTGAATCTTAATAATTAATCTTATCATCTAATAAATAGTATTATTTTATCTTCTTTGAAATTCTCAACATTATTTACTGTAAAATTATACTACACACTTATCGTACACATTTCATACTTCAATAGTCAGTTCAAATTATCATAAATTATAAACAATATTGCTAATAAACAGAAACTATATTTAATATAATATATAGTTCAATTCTACTTACTAATAGGAAATTATTATGTTGTAAATATAACTATAATAGTAATTAATAAAACAAACCTTCCCAAATATATATGAAATAATAGTTAATAACAAAAATAATAAGCTGTACACTGAGAAAAAATAGAAGTACACAAATTTATGATTACTTTACATGAGTTAAACATTTTTATTACAAAGGTGTTAACTTGGTAAATAAAGCTAAATAACACTCATTATAATAAATATTTATCAAAATGATCGTGATATTAATACTATGATTCATAACCGTTTAATGGCAACAAATTCGCACGATAATAAACTGTCTTCTCTCAAGGAAGTATATACCATTGTATTCCGTTGTCACTATCATCATCATTATCATTCATTGAATCTATCTTTTTTTTCGTGTCAATTAATGAATTAAGAAAATAAATTAAAACTTAGTTATTAATAATACATATTAATAAGAATTACAGTAATAAATATAATTTAAATATCAAATACCACTCGTAAAGTTTTTTAATAAAAACACAATCGATCTCATTTTGGCATACAAGTTAATTCAATCTGTACTTTATTTATATTTATTAATTTAATATTATTGATTATAATTATGATTTTAATCGAGATCGTAACGTTTTGCTTTTAATATCTTGTTTTTCTTCAGTACGAGGAGTTTTCTTCTTAAAATCTAACACAAAAATAGCTTTTGAAATTCGGCAACCAATAGGGCAATAAGTATATTAAAGAAAGACAAGAACCTGTCATACTATCCACTCAAGTATGAATATAACTTCAAAAATATGAGTACACTGGGTAATCGATACCTAAATGCTGTACTATCTAAACTTCCATACTCTATCAGTATGATGTTATCTAAGATTCTGGAGCTTCTGCTCAAGAGAGCAAGAAGGTGAATAGTAGAATTGTCAGAATTTCGTATTTTCTCAACTTCTATAGACAATAAGGATATATATATTTATATTACAATAAGTAAGTAGCTTTGATAAATTAAAAGTGAGAGGAGAATGCATCAAGAAAGTAAGTTTGGGCTGTTTGTGGTGTTCAACAACTATTCCGACGCGGAGGAGCAAAGCGTAAGTCAGAGTCTATACAGTTACTGAGAACCAAGATGTAGAGATGAATAAGGTTCTACGCGAAGGCTCAAAACACCATGTGAGTCGAGGCTGTGTGGGCAGAGGCACAAGTATGACGAAAATTGTGAAATCGCGCAGTTAACCATTAGTTCAATACTGTAATTCACGACTAGCTAGCACAAGCTACACTGTAACAAAGCCTCCTCAACTTAGCAAAATCCAGGTAACCAAAGTCATTCGTGCGAAACTATCCCTGTGCCACTGATAATTAGCAAGCGGATAGATGGATATATGAAAGAATTAACACAATTTATGAGCCTAGTGTATCAGTATCGTCGCATAAAGGAACTACATGATGAATTTCCAAAAATTGGAAGAGTAATCCCTGACTTCCAATGAAACACTCGTAAAAATATTTCAACCGAAATATCAGTCTTATTTTTGATCCAGCTTTTGTTCACTGATCCGTAAATTTCCTCTACCAGACTCATACAGTTGCTTTCTGCAAAGCAAGGTCGAGTCGCTGCTGAAGTTTTCAGGCTGTGATTTTACGTCAAATAGAAGGCTTTCCCAGCTGTCTTTCATTTTTCTTAGCCCCTCAAAGAGACTCTTCAGATTTGCAACTTCAGCATCTAGTGTGCTGTTCCTCGCCTGTAGCAGCAGAAGTTAGTTTGATTTACGATAGTTATATGATGTAGTTGTTAAAAGATAAATTTTCAGCCAAATTATTACATTTACCCAATATATGGTCAAACAATTCCAAAACTGGCTCAATCTATATATTAATATAACATTTAAATAAATTACTACATCAATATTCTGATCGATGATTTCTTGGCGTCAATAGTTTAATTATTATACAAGAGGCATAACCAAATAGATATTAGTCTTCTCCTATAGTATATGATTCCGGGCAAGTATCTCAATATATGCCAAAAATTTTCTATATATCTATTCAGAAAAGTAATACTGACACATATTCTTGTGTTATGAAATATAACTTATATATGCAGATGAATTTGAGCTATATACATATTAAATAATATAATATATTATATATATATATATATATAATATATACCTACATTAACTTGAAAAATCAAAACTTATGATATATGAGTTAGAATCTTACTTCGCAATTTGCTGTAACATTTGATGAATATCCAAATGAAACTCATTTAACCTATCTAGTTTGCACAATAATTCAGAAATTCACCAGCAGTAGTAGCACACAACGATAGGGGGTTCAAACTGTGACTTTTTTATGGTGAGGACACGCACTTTGACCCGCAAATTCGGAATGATCCAGTGTGTCGCACACAACCATTTCTAGAGTCACTCAACGTTATATATAACGTTCGATACAGGATTGATAAATCAACCCATACCTGACCATATGGGAAATGAGATAACGAAGTTTAACCGTTGGGTGTTCACAATTAAAAACAAGCCAATGCCAAATGATTATGCTGCCCGTGTGTTTTTTCACCTCTCCATGGAAGGTGTCAGCAGAAGTCTGACCTTAGACAGAACATGAGACCGTGCAAAACTCTCAAATACGCCAAGAAAATTGAATAGTTTCTTGGATCTCTAAAGCACTTCCTTCTATGCCTTTTGGGTTACTCACTCTCTCCTCCTTACGTGAGTCGTTTGAACCTGAATCCTTCACCACTTCTCAGACAAATGCCGCGAAGCACACTCCGCTCTGCCGCCACCTGCAAGACGCTTTGGTAGGCTCACCTTAGAGCCAGAATGCACACATTAAGGTCCATATAACTGGTACTCTTATTGTCACTCTGGATTGTTGGCTAATGTATATGATAGTCACTGTCACTTAGAAACTTAAAGTGTATTTTTACACTTGTACACACACACACAGCACGTAGTTTACAACATATATATATATATATATATGAGATACACAGAACAGAATGTTAACTCTCAACGGTAATAATCACTTGTATATCATATTTTATTCACTACCGTGTAAACCTCTCAGCTACTCATGTGACTCAACTATTACCAATAATGGCACATTGTCACTCTGCCTAGGTGTATCCACATAAATTATTGATAATAGGGTATTAAGTTAAGTTTGACATTTACAGTTAAACTCAACTATATATATATAGTATTTGAAAGGTAACAAGAAGGGAAGATATAAAGCTATATTGTATCACAGTATAAATAAGTTTACTGTGACCAAAACTTGACCAACATTATCGATAGACAATTTACTTCTCATTAAGTCTTTTTTATCTTCACCTTACCTATGCCCAGACGCTATATACACAATATATATATATATTAATATATATATATAAATTATACTATTAAATTAATTAATATATATATATATAATAATAATATATATAATATATTATATATATATATTATATATATATATATTAATTATTAAATTATAATATATATCATATATATAATATTATAATATTTTATTAACTATATAATAATATTATATATTTATTTAATATAATATATATATAAATCAATTAATATATATATAATATATTAATAATATCTAATATATAATAATACTATTATATATATAATATATATATATTATATATAATAATATTATATAAAATATATATATTATATAATTAATATATATAATATATTATATATATATAATATTTAATTATTATTAAATATATATTAATATATATATATTAATATATATATATTATATAGGTCAATGAGCCTTCACCCGAATAATTTAAAATACAAGTTAAACATAAATAAACTATAAAAATTTCACACTGAAGCCAAAATAAAAATTTTAATAAATCAGGAGACAGTTTTAATTCAACTGAAATTAAAAATAAAAAAATGCCTTTTGAAAATAAATTTAAAATTCGTAAAAATTGTTGTGAAAAAATCTGTATAATTTGAATAAAAATATTCTCGTTATATTTTTAATAAAAAAACGCGTAGAGCTCTTTTACATCTGCCAACGTATATATATATATAATTTTTGTATAAAACGTTTAATATAATGTTTTTTGCTAAAATGTCACTAAATTTTTAAGATAATCAGATAATTTTCCATGTTTCCTAAAATAGTAATTAATAAACTTTAAAGATCAGCCAACTAAAACTTTGATTTTCTCTCACGGTATATATATCATATAATATCCATTTTGGAATTACATCTAGATATCTTTCGAAAGTCAGTAAGCGATGAGCACTGACTGTCATAAGAAAGGGAACTAATAAGACACTTAACATTTTGCTCCCGAGGGCGTACTCATTACGTCTGAGTCAAGTTATAAAAAAAAAACACAAAGATAATCTTATTCGTCAACACTCTGCCTTCATTCCTGTACTATGACCCGACATCCGAAAAAGCAGTTAGATGAGATACGGAAATCATACGGCTTGCCATTCCCCTAAAGATGGTCCTTTACTAATAATATTTATAATATGTGTAATTTTGACTCATTATATTAGAAAGTATATATATATATATCTATATATCTATATATCTCTACAGTCTATGCACCCGATGAAATTTGCCTAGAAAATCAAAATGTTTTTTTATATTTCTATATCTATATATATATGCATGATGCTTTCGGGAGGTAGCATGGCTATAATATATATATATAGTAATATTAATATTTAACTATATATACCTATTATATATATATATATAAATATATCTAATCTATATAATATATATATGTAAAATATTATATTTAATATATATATAGGATATATAAAGGACAATTTGTGTTTAACCTAGTTAACGTACCTCATGTACTCACACAGAATATAAGGCAAAGTCAACCATGGTCAACGTCCCTAACAGAGACTAATTCTTAAATTCGAGTGAGACACTTACATCCTACCTCCTATAAATTAATTCAATATATATAACTACCAGTTTGACAGAATAAATTAAACCGACTAGAGACTACCAGATCGCCTGACTCCATTATATGCATCGTACACTGGGTTAATAAATATTGAGTGAAACTACGCTTATACCGCAGCTATTCACTATTCTATTTATTACTATATACACGCCCATTGAACCGTGAGTTAAATATAGATATATATAATCCATACATTATTGTATAATATATACTTTAAAAATGAAATTGTATTTTTTTATTATTCTACTTATTAGAGCGACTCATAATACTATAACTACTAACAATATCCTCATCTAGTAATTTATCACCAGTCTAACTATATCGTGCACACTTCCACCCCTACTTTCGTACGCTCTACACCTCACAACGGCACCTAGATAATTATATATATATATCTGAACGCCCGTTCCGCAAATGTGAGGCCAAATACCAGGCAAACATGCTCTCATCAGATCACGTGGTTATAATTTGATCTTTACCTAGTTTTACAAATTAACAATTATATCTATTAATATTTATATAATATAATATATAAACTTAATATAATATATATATAATATATATATATATAGACACACTACTATATAAATATATACCTATATAATATAATATATTATATATATATAATATAATATATATATATATATAATATATATATATATTAATATATTAATATTTAATATATATATAAATATATATTATACTCTATTTAAATATATATATAATATATATAATACTATATATAATAATATATATATATATACTTATATATATATATAATATTATATATATATATATATTATATATTACTATAATATATTATATATTAATATAATTATAATATTATATATATTATATAATCTATTATTAATATATATATATCTTATATATATAATTAACTATTAATTTACATCCTAGATAAATAATATTATAATATATTATAAAAATAATTATTAATATACTTAATATACTATTTATATATATGATAATATTTCTATTTATATGTTTATTATAAAGTAAATATGAATAACGATATAAAGTACAAATATATAATAATTAATAAGTAGTAAATTCTATTATATAGTATATATATATATATATTATATATATTAATATATATATATACTATACTACATATATATATATCATGGATGCATTATTAAAAAAATTTAAACGGGTATCCATTCAATA
>JABUQX010054154.1:7500-12500 GCA_015478945.1 Trachelipus rathkii | reverse complement strand
TTTTATACATAAATATAAAAAATACAAACATGGTGTTTAATATATTATATATATATATTAGATAGTATATATATATATATATAATCTCAAAACGACAATAAGCTACAGCGAAAAAGATACATTTTTGAATCTGGTAAAATTTTAAAATAGGAAATGTAAAAAAATAAAAAAATTAAAATATTATTGCTAATACTGTAAGTAATATGATTAGAGGAGCTATTTTACTACCTGATATTGGGACCTAATGAAATAAATATACTTCTTTTTATTTTGCTTTTTTTATCTTTAACTAAAGAAGACCCCAGGTATACCGCACCGATGGCAGGGGTCGGGGTCTCTCGCCTGGACTACGGGGGAGACTAATCCCCCCTCCGGGGAGGTCTCCGGAACCCCCGCTCTTGGTATTTGGGTGTCGCGGGGTTCCTCCGCCCCTCCCCTACGGGGTATGGAAAACGCCCCCCTGTGTTCCCCGTCGCTCGATCCCCCTACATTGCCGTGTAATACCTTTACAAATAATATATGATATTATATATTATATATAATTATAATATATAATATATATATATTATATATATATATTATATATATTTATATATATATATAATAAATATATATTAGTCCCCTGCTCCTAAAAAAAAAAACCAATATTTATTTTATTATTTATTTATTGTTTTTTCTTTTACATTTTTCCTAACTAAAATTTTACAAGGATTCCAAAAATGTACTCATTTTCGCTGTAGTATAAAGATTTTGAATGATTTTTTTTCCTTTTTTTTTGTTTTGTTTTTTTTTTTTTTTTTACAGTTTCCGCAATAAAATTTTCCCAGGATTCCAAAAATTTCCTTTTCCCTGTAGCCATTGTAGTTTTTGAGATATGGATCGATGATAGTTGTCGCTCTAAACCAAATTTCAAATAATATATATAATAATATATATAGTATATAAATATATTATATATATATAAATATAATATATATATATAATATATATATATATATATTAAATAATATATATAATATATATATATATTATGTAAAGTAGGGCAATCTTGGCACAAATTTCCCCTTCCAAGCTTTTCCCCCATCCCTCACAATTACGTCATACCCCCATAAAACCCCTATCCCAACCCCAAAATTTTAACTTTTTTTTTTTTAATTTTTAAAATAATAATAATAATAATAATAATAATAAAATAATAATAAATAATAATAATAATAATAATAATAATAATAAATAATAATAAATAATAATAATAATATAATAATATATCTAATTTTGTTTAAATAAGGAATTGATTTTATTTTTAGTTGTGAAGCTCAATTTTGTTAAAAAATAATTCTTCACTGAAATAATATATATATATATTTATATATAATATATTATATATATATATATATTATATAGATATATATATTATATATATTATATTATATATATAATATATTATATCATTATATATAATAATATATATATAATATATATATATATAAGGTAAACTTGAGACGCTTTTAATTTTATAAATGGTAAAATGCCTTTAAGGTAAAAATAAACTAAGGAGATTTCAAAACCTTAATATTTTTAAAATATTGACTAATTTATTTAGTAGAGGTCTATCACATTGGCTTTCAGCCTAAGAGCCTCTGTCATATGGTTCACAACAAGCACAAATGTTCAACCTAAAAAGAACTAATTTAAATCTTGCATCTAAACATCAAGAAACATTAAAAAGTTTTGGGATTAATTTCTTAAAAAAATGGTGTTTAGTTTAAGATGTTGTTTAAGATGGGATCAATTAGGAGCTCGTTTTTTGTATGTTAAAGTTTTTGTTGTTGTTTATACAGAAAGATCGGTAATTTCTAATGTGCTAGTATGTTCTTATGTTAAGTATAGGTGCCATGTGAGTGATATTATTTTTGTTTGGAGGCTCTATGTATGAGGCATAGTGTTGTCTGTAAATCATATTTGTTGTATATTGTCTGCGAGGAAGTCATAGTTTCTCCAATAGAAAGCATTACAGTTAAGGCAAGACTTGTAAAGCATGTGAAATAGAGGATTATGATGTGTTTGAGGTTGAGAATGACTTAAAGGGAGTTTATTGAGTGTGATATGATGTGGTCGTTTGTAAGATTTTTTTAAACAGTTTATGTATTTTTGTAGGTAAGGGCGGAGAAAGATTTAAAGTTTTTTCTAGTTTATTTTTTTGGTGTTTATTGGTAATATGTATTTTGCTTTACGTAAAGCTTTGAAAAATGATGTGGGAAGGATAACATCTTCAAATCTTTGCTACCTCGCTCAATCTCAACCAGGTGGAACTTTCATTCAAAGATCTGAATCAGTTTTTAAAAATATTGACGAAATAAAAAAGGAATGTTTATTATATATTAAATGGGATGAATTCAAGGACGTAAATACAATAACTTGCGTTCAGGTTTCACATTACAATTATGAGCAGGTATAATTTCAGAATTCTGCATTCTTTTTTCATACAAATCAGTAGACTTTTTTTTTGCCGGCTTGCAAAAAAAGGAGTCTGATTCCCTCAGTATAATGTTCATTGATAATTTTGAGTGGAAAATTCTTTTAATAAAGGAAGAGTCCCAGGAGACAATACAAAACTTGGAAAAGAGAAAAAACGGATATCTCCGAATTAAATCGAGAGGCTAAAGAGATATGTGACATAATTATTTGTCAGATAAAGGATAGATTTACGTTCTTACGACATTTAATTGTTGCCACGTTATTTCTGCCGGAAATGTTTCCTCAGTATGATCCCATCTTTCCTGAGAAAATGTAAATGAAACCTGTAAAGTGTACACTTTCATTGACATAAACAAACTTAAAACAGAACTATCTTTAATATATACCTAGAAGAATTTTGTTCTATGTCTGGATCCATAGCTTTATGATGTCATTACTGAAAATCACTTGGAAGCCACTTTTAGTGAAAGTGTGAAACTTATTAAAATTTTTAATAACCATTCCGATGACAACGTCCGAAGTTGAGTGCTATTTTTCTACTTTAAAAAGGATTAAAACCTTTCTTAGAAACACCATGGGGTTAGCAATGCTTTCGATCGATTTTAATAATAATTTTAATAAAATTATATAAATTGGACTTTCTTTTAAATAAAAGGTAAAAGTAAGTTACCATAGCTTTTAAAAATATTGTAAAGTTTTTAATTTTCAGATTAATGCGTTACGGTCATCAATGCTCTCTTTTTGAAAACCACGCACGCACTCACACACCAACCACACACACACCACACATATATAATATATTATATTATAGATATATATATAGATATATATATCTTTTAAATAATATATATATATATATATAGATATATATAATATATATATATTATTTGTGGTGTGTGGGTGTGTGTGCGTGTGTGCAAAATGTAAAATGCAACTACCAATATATTTTAGGACGAGCCGCGTTATATATAAATATAATATTATATATATAATATATAATATATATATATATATATATATTATATATATATATATATATATTTATATTATAGATATATATATATATAATATATATATTATATATATATATATAAATATATATATAGAAGTATATCTATATATATATATTATATTCTCTATAATCCTAACTACTTTGCTGGATTCCAATGTAACTTACTAAAATGTCAGAAAATTGTTTTAAGCAGAGCTGGCGAAGCGGGTTTCTTTTCCGCTCCGGCTCCAGCATTTTAAATTACCCGCTCGGCATTTTAAAATTTTTCGATTCCGGCTCCGGCTCCGGCTTCGGCTACTAGTTATAATTTCTTCTCCATCTATGCTTATGAAATCATTAATCCCCTGTTACGAAATGTTTATGGTATGATGAATTTGAATGTTTATTAATGACATCTTTATTAACTATGAATTAAAAACAAAAAAAAACTTTTATAGAAAATGAGATTTTTAAGAAATACAGAAAAAGAAAAATTCACTTTCTGCCTAAAAATTTTAATATAATTCCTCTTTGAACGATGAACTAACTGCCTGTACATTTACGTAATATAATTTTATTAAAAAGTTTATTTTTTTAAACGGAAAAATTATATTTCAGCTTCATCCTAAAGTTTAAAATAATTCCTCTTTGAACTATGAGCTGCCTGAACACATGTAATATAATTTTGTTCAAAGCAGATTTTTTATTTTAAAAAATATATAAATAATTCACTTTCTTCGTAAATTTTAAAATAATTTCTCTTGAACTGCCTGAGCATAAGTAATATAAATTTATTCAAAACAATTGTTCTTAAAAATAAAACTTTTTCAATAAAACCCTCATATAACTATGTCCTTAGATCCGATTTTATTATTTTTAAAGGAGAAAATAAGCTCTCAACGTTCACTTGACTAGGAGGCAAAACTGTAATTGTGTAAGCAGCATTTTCAAAATTTTAAGATAGCTAGGGATTGCCTTTTAAACTGTTTACTTTGATTTCCGGTCGACTTTCATTATTTCATCTAATGCTTTATGGAATTCTACTTTGTTTTTTCTAGAGAATATTTGAAGGTCTCTTACTAGTAGATTGTCTTTTTTCAATCGTTTTTCCTCTAGCCCAAAAAAGTTAGATTCAAGAACAGCTTTCAAACGACCGAGCCCCCTTCAAGGCGATATCAACAGGTTTTCACCCGGTCCTGGTTCGACCCTAGAGGAGGCAATTTTCTTTATCTTCCCACAAGTTCTTTATTTACTATACAAATTATAAGCGCGTCTATTGCAGTATTACATTCTTAAATCTTACAGAACGAGAAAGGAACAGGTTAAAAACGTATTCGCCTTGAAAGGGCTCGTCGTTTGAAAACTGTTCATTGAATCTAACGTTTTGTGTTAGGAGATGACTCAGTCGTAAGCGTCGAGTATTCGGTCACAGTCGCAACAGCGCTTGATCAACCCCAGAGGAGCAATTTTCTTTATCTTCCACACAATAGTTCTTTATTACTATACATATTAAGATGCGGTCTATTCAAGT
>JABUQX010054154.1:0-5000 GCA_015478945.1 Trachelipus rathkii | reverse complement strand
TTTGGTTTTACACAGCGGAAAAAGAATACGTAGTAGCTTAATTAGGGAATGAAAATGGAATGAGGTATTTTAATGCGTTATTTGAGCTGTTCAAACCTTTACTGTTTACTGTGTAAATGTAGACGAAGATGAGGTTAATATTTCCTATACTATTTTACTTGAAGACTAATCATGACAGATCATATTAAGATATATATATATATATATATATATATAATATATATATATAAATATATATATAATAATATAATTATATATATATATAATATATATATAATATACTATATAGATATATATATTATAGTATATATATATTATCGGAACTGAACTTATAATAGCGTTGATGCCGCCTCTTAGAAACTGTATCAGTCTCAACTTAATGATAGATAATTCAATGATGACTTCAGCAATTTAAAATATGACTATTGATAATAATTATTAATAATAGAATAATAATAATATAAATAATAATAATATAAATATTGAATAATAATAATAATAATAATAATATAACTAATAATAATAATATAATAATAATAATAATAGTAATCATAATTATATGATAATAGTAACCATACTAACAAATGAACAATATACATTATTAATTTTAACATGTTATAGTACAATATTTAATGCAAACAATTTCTGAAGAGGCTAAATCACTACAAGAATGTGTTTCTAATACACCAACGGCTTGAGTGTGAGTAAATTTAAGTAAGTGGATCCTGATTCAGCTAATGTAACCCAAAATCAATATAAAATGATGGTCATAATAATGATCAACCCAGAATAATAATAATAATAATGAAAATAATAATAATTAATATAATAATAATAATAATAATACATAATATAATAATAATAATAATAATAATAAAATTAATAATAATAATAATAAATAATAATAAATAATAAAATAATAATATAATAATAATATAATAATAATACATAATAATAATAATAATAAATAATATCATTTTAAGAAGAATAATAATAATTAATAATAATCCTTTACAATAATAATAATAATAATACAAATAAAATAATAATAATAATAATAATAATAATAATAATAATAATAAATAATAATAATAAATAATATGAATAAGATAAAATATTAATAATAATAATAATAATATTAATATAATATATAATAATAATAATAATAATAATAATAATAATATAAAATAATAAATAAATAATGAATAATAATAAAATAATAAATGAAATAAATAAATAAGAATAAGTATTAAATAGTCATAATAATAGTAATAAATATGTTTATATTTTAGGAATGATTCTCAAATATCTAACACAATTTTAAGAGTAGTATACGAAGTAGCAACACCAAGTAATGGTCTTATATACTGATATGAATGATATTAGTGTAATTATAAAATGATAGTCGAATAATAATATAACCAGAACCAATCAATAACGAATAATAATAATATAATAATAATATAATATATAATAATTAATAATAATAATAATATGATTAATAATAATAATAATAATAATTAATAAAATAATAATAATAATAATAATAATAATAATAATTAATAATAAAAAATAATAATAATATAATAATAATTAAAAAGTAAAATTATAATAATAATAATATAATAATATATGAATTATATTAATAATAATAATAATAATAATAAAATAATAATAAATAATAATAATAAAATTATATAATATAATAATAAAATAATAAAAATAATAATATAATAATTAAAAAGTTAAAATAATAATAATATATAAGAATAATAATAATAATAATAATAATAATAATAATAATAAAATAATAATAATTAATAATCAATAATAATAGATAATAATAAGAATAATAATAAATTAATATAATATAATAATAATAAATAATAAAATAATAAATAATAATAATAATAATAATAATAATAATAATAAAATCAAATAATAATAAAATAATAAGAAATAAATAAAATAAAAATATAGTAGCTAAGATTTCTACTAAGTAATCGGTGTTGAGTTAGTATTTATTTAATATCTTATTTAATAATGTTTTATATATTTTAGCGAATAAGATTTGTAGAGTTTTTCATTTTGATCTTGTGCATGAGTTGTTAAAGTTAGCTTCTTTGTATCTGACGCATTGAAGTAGCTTTTTTATCTACAGAAGCGACGCTTATTAAGTATTATTTCGTAGGATTATTCGATTGCTTCCCACTGGCTTTGTTTGAGTGAAAATTTGCTAGTAAGAGGTCGCAGGCATTGCTATGGATTATTTTATGTATCTCTTTTATGAGTGATATATTGAGTAATCTTTAAACTGCAATATCTTTAGTTTTTTTGAATAATGTTGTGTGTGCTGTAAAGTCATCTCTGTATTAACTAATAGGAGAATAAATCGCTATGAATTACCAATAAGGATGAATGTACGATGTTACTTGTGGCTCCGAATGGAGAACAGTATAGTAATGCGTGTATCATTGCAAGTATATATTTTCTAAAATGAAAGAGATACAAATTTTTTAATTGTAATAGCGCATACATGTATCCGACAGTCTGCATACTAGGTGCTAATAGCCTCTTTAAATGTAAAGTTTTTCATCGTTATATTATCCCAGTATTTTAGCATTTTAAGCCCTATGCAGTCGCATTGTAATTTGGATATTAAATCGTCAATTAATTTGTTGCCAAAAATAATGCTTGCTTGTTACATCTACCATTCATTATTTTTTTAATTGCATAGCTGCTTTATGAGATAAGACTCGCATCTTTGTCATTTTATTAAGATACAGGATATAAATAATAATAATAATAATAATAATAATAATAACAAATAATAATAAATATAATAATAATAATAATAATAATAATAAATAAATAATAATAATAATTAATAAATAAATTGTGCCTTGACTGAAACAAAGATGAAAGAGAACGTGTGAAAATGAGTGTGGTGTGAAATTGTGTGTGTGCTTATGTGAGAAAAATGAGAGGGGGAGAAAAAGAGTTATCATTCTGATGAAGCTTGTGTACAAGCTAGGTAACTTTGTGTTGGAACGCACTTAGCATATCTATACTATAGACTGCCGAGTATCTAGAGCTATCTGAAAGTTCAAGGTACTGGTTTGCAATTATTGTCCATTCTGAGGAGGAATGTGAAGGATCAGAGTGCGAACATTCTATGGATCAATTAGGACAATTCCTTGAGATGTAGATCGTCACTACGCCTTACTATATATAATACTCCACACAGTGCAACGCGTAGGCGTATAGAACTCATTAACTACTATGATAGATAGTCGATCAAAAAAGGGATGGCATATAAACAGGTGTTGCAAAGAACATCACTTCCGCCGACTTGATTGTTGTCGCCACATGCCACCTAAATCGACGAAGTCCCACTGCATAGCTCCGCCTATCATTACATGTGGTTACCGTCCGATCGCAACTGGTGATAGCGAATTGAAAGGCTGACATTGAATTTCTGGTGATGAGAGAGGTCTCGTGTGAAGTAAATCACTCTCTTAAACACAAGAAATATTCATAAGAAACTAGAGTTGTATACAGCCGAGTTATACTGGTATCGAAGTGAAAAGTATGATTGATTTGTATTGTGAAGAAGGAAATGTTGAATTAGTGGGATGTAAATCAGTGAGACTAGAAACGGGATTATCGACATTATGTTGTTTTATGTAAAATTAATGTTAGTGGGGGCTTGAGAGAGAAGTGATAAGGAAGACAGGTTGTAGAATAAATGAGAAGTTAAGTGAACAAGAATAAAATAAGTTATTTAAGAGCGCTCGCCAAGTAAACAGTTTGAATGTGAACCAAATTGAAACTGAAGGAAAAATTGGAGCAAATAAGGAGCAGTTGTTAACAGTGCAAAGCAAGTATGTGATGTCTATGTAGGAATAAGAATATTAACACGTGAGTGTGGAATGAAGAGGATGAGCAAGCGGTAAAAGATAAAAAGAAGCATGTTGAATGTACCTAAAAGCCAATGATGAAGTTTCAAAGAAAGATGTTTGATTTTATAAAGAGGAAAAAAGAGAATATTAAAAGGTGCATACTAGGAGGAAAGAGGTAAAGAACATTTGGAAGGAGTGAATGGGCTTACAAGGAAATAGGAAGCTTTCTGAAGGAAGCGCGAAAGGTTATGAATGAGAATAAGGAATCTGCTGGAACTGATGAAATGATGTGAAGCGAGGTGAGAACACTCGAAATCTGCATGCATTGGCAAAAGAAGAGGTGATAAGTAAAGCCTGATAAGGGTTTGATGTGCAAGAAGGAATATTATTAGCCTTCGGTGGATCGAGAGTCATATTAAGGATGGAAAGTAAGGAGATTAGAGTGAGAAAGTAAAAGATGAATCTGCAGTATATATGAAAATTACGGTGAAATATCAAGAACGGAGGCAGATGGTGATTGATTGGATTTGAAAATTGTTGTAACCAAGCGTTTATGGAGGGTATAGTTCGAGATATTGGAGAGCCATAATAGTACCCTTATATAAGGTAAGGGAGCTAAGGGCAACTGTAATAATTATGGGTCATATTTATTGGTGTGTAGCTAGATATATGCTGTTAATTTTGGTTAGAAAGGCTTCGATTGACTGAAGACTGATTGGGTAAGACAAAGTGGTTTAGAAGTAGTGGGATGTGTTGATCAACTTACATTGAACAAATGATTGAGAAAAGAGGGAAGAAGAATAAATTATTTAGGTTTTATTATTCTGCAACAGGGAGAAGGATAATAGGGAAGCTATGAGTGTTAGTAATATATGTTGTGGTGGTAGGCTTTTAATGGAATTCAAAAATATTATTGATGATAGGTTAGCCTGGTAAGATAAATGGTGATCGAAATGTATTGAATATAATTAATGCGAGTAAGCAGGGATGTGTTTGTCTCTGGTTATTCAACTGTATAGTAGGGTTATGAAGAATTAAGAGTGGAGTGGCAGGAGATAGTGTAGATTGAGGCAGATATGGAAGTGAGATCTCTCTCTC
>JABUQX010054153.1:45000-51753 GCA_015478945.1 Trachelipus rathkii | reverse complement strand
TTGTTGTGCCTTCGTTCAGTTTGCGGATTCTGATTATGGTTTTCGCGTTTATCGATGAAACCTTTCGCGTTTTATAATTAAAAAAACACTTTCTAAAAAATGAAATTTTAATTTAATTTCTATATAATTTTCAATTCATTTGATATTTAATCCCCACAGAGCTATTAATTTAAGAGTTATTTATATTTTTTTTATTTAATCGAGAGATACCTTGATACTAATGACAAAAAGATAGTTTGACATGTACATCTTTGTTCTTTGTTATTTATGTTGTTGTTGTCTTTTGTCTTTAAATCCATGTATCTTTTTTTTGTTAAGCTTTTTCTATTACGTGTTCAATTTGTCATATTATTTCTGGCTGTCACCTTCTTCAGCTCATTTTTCAATAATTCCTTTTCATACTAAGAGATAGTGAGTAAATATATAAATATATATATATATATATATATATATATATATATATATATATATATATATATATATATATATATATGTATAGATATATATACAAATGACACAAAAAATATATTGAGAGAAAACTGGAGACCTCCACTTATATATAGTCACGTTTATTCTCTAAAAGTTTCAGCAAGATTAGGCGAAAGGAACAGGCGGCGCATATGATGAATGTTTATATTATATTTCAAAAATATTAATTTCGATACACGATAATTATGATTTCCTTTTTTAGCTTAAAATTTAGCAGAGATTGTCGATTTCTTAGCATCTGGATATCGTGGTCTATATGCGAATACAATTTGCAAAGTAAACTGTTTGTCATTCTCATTTTTAGCCAATATTTTGTTATATTCCTCCATTAACTTAACTTCCCGTTCTGCAACATCGTTTACAACTTTAAGCCCGATTGCAATTTGCCTTCCTTTCTGAAAGTTTTCATTACTATTCCATTCAGAAGGATGCATAATCAAGAAATCTGTTTTTATTGAAAAACGCTCAAAGAATCGCTTGGATTTCTGGTTAATGAAATAATTTATATCTGTTCCTAAATAGTGATCCACGTCCCTGGGATGAACTGTTACCTTCTTTACATTTTCCTCAGAAACATCATTAATTTCTAGAGCTTCTACCATCTTTAATTTTGTTGTAACTGAAACATTTTCATCAAAAAATGATATGGCAGCTGCTTCAGGTGAAAGGTACCACAAATGATTGCAAAATTTATGCAAAGCTAATTTGCTGATTTCCTCATTAACATCCTTATACAAGTAAAGGTCTTTTAGGAATTTCAGATCTTGAACAGGAGCGTCTGTCGCAAAAGATAAACGAATCCAGGCTTTAACATAAAGACAAACAACAAATAGACACACATCTCTGATTCTATTTATTTCATTTTTACAATATTTTAAATTGTTCACGGAAAAGAAAAATTTTAAGGCAATAGATAGCTTTGGCCATCCACCTGGCATGATGAAAGGCTCCTGGCATCCGGAAAGATATACCTCGAGGAGGAATTCCTCCAAGGAAAATTGCCATAAGTTCTACAAGTTCTCTATAATCTTCTCGAACTTGTTTTTCTTTAAGAGTTTTCAAAGAGAAATCTAGGATATCTTACGTATTTGATATCTTTTCTTTAACAAATTCATCAGTTATACTTGGTGTGAATTTTAATTTATCAATTTTGGACAAATTTTCTTTAAATCTCTTGAATATTTAAATGTCTGGACCAAAGGAATGACCAACTGTTGAATCAAATACAGCCTTCAAAAAAATTTCATATATATGATGACGACATGGAAAATACATATTTCTATTTAATTTTCTTCTATTAATATACAAGAACCTTGAAATCGACCTGTGTTTGTAGCAGTTGTATCAAAACAAAAGGTGACGTTCCACTTTTCTAGTACCTCATATACGATATCAGCTTGGTGTTGCCCACTACCCGAATTAATCGCTTGTATTCCTAATAATTGTTCTATTAACCCAGAAGTTATAATTACAGGTAGTCTATCTACTTGTTCCGTGCCAGTAACATTTGTTAGAATTTTTCCATCCCAGTGTACTGTTACATGTGGTAAGTCATGCTCCTTGAACTTATTAAATATGTCTCCTGCTATTTCATTTCTTATACGCTTTCGACAGCGTGAGATAGAACTGCGGTTTATAACTATGTTTGTAGTGTCATAACCAAGGGCCTCAGCTGCGGCAGATAATATTCTAACATCATCACGGTCACTGACTTTGCACTTATCAACAGTAGCAACTAACCTAGGTGTTATTACCTGTACTTTGGCTCTTTTACTTTGTTTAGAAACGGTGGATGTATGACACTAATTATGTGTTAGACTTGTATCAGGAAGGTTGTTCAATTTCATTTGTATAGTCTGTTATAGGGTCAGTAAATGATGTTTCCTCTGAAAATAACAATTGTAATACAAATAAACATTTATTAGTTAAGTATAATTAATAAAATACTACTTAGAAATTGTAAAAGAGTATTTTGAATTACAAATAAACATTTATTAGTTAAGTATAATTAATAAAATACTAAATAAAATTGTAAAAGAGTATTTTGAATGTTCCATTGTTTTTATAAACGTCATCTAACTTCCGAACAGATACACTGAAACATTATAATTCTCAAATTCTGACAATACCTATAATTCTGTTTATTTCTAAATAATAATAATAATAATAATAATAATAATAATAATAATAATAATAATAATAATAATAATAATAATAATAATAATAATAATAATAATAATAAGTAATGTACGCATAATAAAAGAATTCTGAATGAAAAAAAGGCTTACCTTCCACTGTTTTGTCCTTTTTGCCACCTCAATGTTCTATCCACCTCTTCTTTTTTACGAATAGCCCTTCTCTTTTCTTTTTCTGTCAAAACATGATCTATACCAATCATTGACCCTTCTCTACCTTTCTTTCTTTGATTTAAGAGAAACTGACGATCTTCTTCAATGGGTATAAGTTGAAGAGCGTCAGCGTGGGCGATATCAAAAAGATCGTTCATTTTTTCCAGGAATTCATTTTCTCGATACTTTTGAAGCTCAGACTTCCTTTTGCAGCTCTTTACAAGCATCTTCCATTCTTTGTATTGGGCTTCCAGTTTCTCAATGCTGTGCTGACACGTTTTAGTTGGGATTCGCGCTCTCTGCCAAAACACTTCTATTTCTTTTATAACTAAATGAGCGCTTGAGCGTAAATTTAGGTTCACTTTACGAATATTGTAAAACAGGACCCTTAAAGCCTGACCATTAGAAGGTAATTTTGAGCCAATAAATAAAAATAAACAGTCAGCTTGTCTCGTTTCCATGTTTGCAAAACAAAAACGCCCCCTTATATCATGTAGTCCATAGAAAATTAAAGTAGAAACTGAAGTTTGCGACTCACAAGTGCAGCAATAACCCTACAAAGCTGACTCAATGACTCAGTCATATCGACTCTTTGTGATTACTTCGACTCTCAGCTGAAGCTTTAGTGAACGACTGAACAGGATGTTTTACATTATTATTATTATTATTATTATTATTATTATTATTATTATTATTATTATTATTATTATTATTATTATTATTATTATTATTATTATTATTATTATTATTATTATTATTATTATTATTATTATTATTAGAACGATGAGTATTTGCCTTAAAATAAAAAGATAAGCAATGAGTTATTGAGTAAGGAACGATAGCATACATTCACATGCTAGATAATGCTGCAAATATTCACGTGCGATGCGCCGCCATTAAATGTTGACTTATTGGGGCAAGATTTCACACATTTATTACGTTAACCATTTCTAACAATATTACGGGGTGTCCTGTTTAAATTTCAGAACTTTAAAATTAAGGCCACTTATATATATATATATATATATATATATATATATATATATATATATATATATATATATATATATATATCAGGCTTGGGCTCAAGTACAAGTACTTGTACTTGTACCCAATACATTTTGGAGGACTGTACTTGTACTGCAGTATCTAAATCGAGCAGTGCAGTTTACTTTATCAATAAAATATGAACCCCCAGTTACTAAGTATTTTTCACCTTGTGCGGTACCCTGTTTGGCCCTATACCCGAGTGTGAGCGGGAAGAGTGCGGCATGTCCTATCTTGGTGGGTGCATATATTCACCATAGGAAGTATTGTCGTGTTCTTCTTTTAGCTCATCGTGGCATAGTGGTCAAACACATACGCGTTTATCTTCAAAGGTCAGGTTTTGGAAATTCCCAGCAAGGTGAAATTCTTAAAATTTTATTTATGAAATATATATATATATATATATATATATATATATATATATATATATATATATATATATATATATATATATATATATATATATATATATATATATATATATATACTTACAACTTGCAACCGCTCCCAGGAAGGGTCAAGACCCTGTCAGCGGGGCCAGCGCTGTTCTCCATCTTGCTCTATCCTCCAGGACTCCCTCTTCTCTCAGCTCCCGCATCGAAGGCATTCCATGTCTTCTCAATGAGTTCTCTATCGAGCTCTCCCATCTCTTCTTAGGCCTTCCTCTTGGTCTAGTTCCCTTCGATCTCCACTCCCATCTCCTCTTGGCCACTTTCTCCTCCTGCATCCTCTCTAGATGTTCGCACCACCTCAATCTGTCTGCATCCATCTTATTTAATATAGCCCTCACTCCAACCACCTCTCTTATTCTTTCGTTTTTTTTTGTCTGTCTCTTCTGGTCTTTCCAACTATCGCTCTCAAAACGTACATCTCCGTCGACTGTATTCTAATATCCTCTCTTGTGGTCGTACTCCATGTATCTGCCCCATATAGTAGAATCGGTGTCAACACACCCTCGAAAATCATCCTTTTCACCTCCATACTCATTTGTTTATTTTTCAGTATAGGGTACACTACTCTTACAGCTCCTCCATACTGAGCTATCCTACTTGTTATCTCCTGTACGTTTCCTCTTTCTCTTCGAAATACTTCTCCCAAGTATTTACATTTCTCCACCATCTTTATCTCAGTATTTTCCTCATCCACTCTCAGCTCTCCCTCTCCTTCTTCTCTACTGATCACCATGATCTCCGTCTTTTCTCTGTTCATAGTCGGACCGGTGTCTCTAAGCCTATTCGCAAAACATGTCACGACCTCTCTCAACCTCTTCGCTAAAGCACACCAAGCCATTCGCGCCAGAATATCACCGCCCAAATCTCCTATATCCTCTCTCACCTTCTTTATCACTACATCCAGATATGCTACAAACAAAAGTGGTGACAACACGCTTCCCTGTTTGTCTCCCATTCTCACCTCAAACCATTCCTTATTCTCATACTCTGTTCATACATTAAATTTACTATTCTTAGACAAACTCTCCAGGGTTCCTCTCAACTTTTTACACTACATATTCTCTCTCTAGCACTCTCCACAGTCTCTGTCTAGGTACTGAATCAAAAGCTTTCCTCAGATCTATTAAAGCTATATATGCTCGTTTATTATATTCCCATACCTTTTCTAATGTAATTCTCAAGGACAACAAGAGATCCGTCGTACTTCTTCTGTTCTTTCTATATCCGTGCTGCTCTTCCCCCAGTCGGGGATCTGCTACCATTCTTAGCCTTCTCTCTAGTTTTCTCTCATATGTTTTTGCCAACTGGTCAAACAATGATATTCCCTTGTAGTTTTTACACTCTCCTGTATCTCCTTTTCAGTTATATATTGGAACTATGATTATCTTTCCCCTCCCTTTTGGTACTTCGCGCTCGTTCCAACACCTGTTGAACAATTTCAGAATTACTTCTTTCATTTTCTCTCCTCCATCTTTTATTAGTTCTGTGGGTATCCCATCTTCCCCCGGTGCCTCATCGTTCTTCTTCACTCTCAGAGCCACCTCCAACTCCCCCATAGTGATCTCCTCTCCTCCTCATCTTCCCCTCCTTCAACTATCTCTTCTTCCCCCTCATCCACCTGTTCATTCACACTTAACAGTTCTCTGAAGTATTCCGTCAATCTCTTGATTATGTCTGTTGATCTTACCAAAATTTCTCCTTGATCCTTGATAGTACACACTTTCCTCTTTGATCCTCTATAAGTTTTTGACACTCTAAAAATCTTCTTCTTTCTGCCCTCACATCTTCTATCATTTCTTCCGCCTCTCTTTTTGCTGCCTCTTTTACTCTTCTTTTCACTATCTCTGCTTAATTTCTTGCCTCCACATAATGAGCTCTTGTCTGCTCAGTTCTATTTTTCAACCACCTCCTCATCAATACTGATTTCCTCTTTATCGCCTCCTTCACTTCTTCAGTTAACCAACTCGTGTGTCTTTTCCTCGTTCCTTTTAAACATCTTTTTTTTTTACCCAGGGTCTCCTCTATTGTCATTCCTACTGTTTCTTGTATCTCCCTCATCTCTCCTACTCTTTCTAATTGTTCTAGGTCCTCGCTTGCTTTTTCAATATATTCTCCTTTACTGTCTCACACCTTTAGTGACTCCACATTAATCACATTCCTCTTTTCTTTATTCTGCAACTTTTCTGTCTTTATCTCCAGGTCCGTCACCAACTATCTATGATCCGAATCCATTGTTACTCTAGGAATCACTTTCACATTACTTATTAGCCTACTATCAGACGATATTATATAATCTATAATAGATATCTGATTGAATTCTCCTTTGATATTGTTCCATCTATCTCTTGTAAACCTTTGTGAGTCTCTCTGTTGGAAAAAGTCATTCATGATCTTCATTCCCTTCCTTAAACACAAAT
>JABUQX010054153.1:20000-42500 GCA_015478945.1 Trachelipus rathkii | reverse complement strand
ACACATATATATATATATATATATATATATATATACTATATATATATATATATATATTATATTACTGATACGTATGATAATTGCCATTTACATATTTATTCAGTTCGTTTACAAAGTTGGTAGCAGATGTTATTGATCAAAGGTGATCTGTCGTTTCCTTTCTTCTTCATTGTCTCTGCTTTTGAAGTGCTTATCATTTTAATGTATTCCTTATACATATAATCTAATTCATATATCTTTCCTGATTTTCCTTGACTGTTTCTAATGTTTGAACTTCCCAGTCTTTGTCAAATAATTTATTGAAGAGGTTAAAATTTTTAGTCTTTGCGAACGACAAGTTCGTTTTGAGATGTAAATCATACTGAATTGATTTGCATAGTTTTATTTTTAAATTTTAATAAAGCAAAGAATGCTGAAAGAAGTGCTTTTAAATCTACAAAATTTTAGCGATCAGAACCTCTCTTCTTGAGCCATCTTGTTTATTATATCAACCATTAGGATATGGTATTTTCCATAACTATCATACTCCATAATTTCCATACCCTATTACTACCATACCCCATAAATAAATACCTTTCCACAATCTTACCATACCACAAAACTACAATTCAACTTAATTAAAATAATCAAAACTACCTACCTCAAAACTAATATAACCAAAAATTACCATACCCTAAAACTACCATACCCAAAAACTATCAAGTTCCAAAATTACATAAGACAAGACTACCCATAATCCAAACCTGACATACCCCCAGATTACCATACAATAAAATACCACATCCCTAAACTATCTTCTCTAAAACTAAATCAATTTTTTACGGCGTTCTTAATTTGTTAAAGAATCTTTTCGCTGAAGAGTCGTTGTCGGGTCTCCCATGTCTCAAAAGGAATTAATTAACTGTTAGGAGCGAGACGAATCCCATCAGAGGCAACCATCAACTCACCTCTGCAAACTCTTCAAATTAATCTATTTAAAATTACATTATATTTTGATTATAATTAAGAGTCCGTCTAATAATAATTAATGATTCTCATGTCATTATTATTATTATTATTATTATTATTATTATTATTATTATTATTATTATTATTATTATTATTATTATTATTATTATTATTATTATTATTATTATTATTATTATTATTATTATTATTATTATTATTATTATTATTATCGAAGAATTCAATGTAAATTTCGGACATGAATAAATTATAAGATGAAAAAAATAAGTATTAAAATAACTGATAAAGCATTAACGATCAAAGCTGTTTTGCGGGACAAGAGAGAGGGTAGTACCCCCCCCCTCCAATCAGTAGAACTCCAAATAAATGATAATAATAAACCCATTAAAAATATTATTGTTTAAAATCAATAAAACTAAATATCGAAGTTATTTATACACACACACAAGTACACCTACACCTACACCTACACCTACACCTATATAATATATAATATATATATAATATATATATATATAATAATAGAATATTCATAAAAAAAAAAAAAATATATAAATATATATAAAAAGAGTGAAACAATATATTTTGTTGTTGTTACATGGCATTAGTGCATACCATAAGTACATTAAAACAAGTATGCACTAATAGGGGACCCGCAAATATTACACAGGCAATTTTTTTGAAGTTAGAAAAAAAAAATTAAAAACAATTTTCTTTTTATATTAATAAAAATATTAAGAGATAAAAATAGAAAAACAAAACAAAGAGTAAATCGGTAGTTGATAATTACCATACTTAGTGTGTAGGGAGACGCTACTTGCCTCAGGCGAATATGTGCACTTGTTAAGCTGCCTATTTAAAACTACATAGAATAAAAAAGATTAAAACGAAAACTGGTCGAGTGGTTTTGATTTGTTTTTTTTTTTAAGTTTATTTAACTGTGGCTTCGATATTTTGTTCTCGATTTTAAATATCGACGATATTATATAAATTATATATATATATATATAATATATTATAATTATTATATATATAATTATATATATATAATTAATTAATATATATATATAATTAATATTAATTATTTAATTAATATATTAATATATATATATATATTATTTAGTAAGATAGTATAGAATAGATTATATAGAATAAATATAGAGTATAGTAAGAGAGTAATGAGAGATAGAGAGAGTAGAGAGTGCAGAGGTCGCCTGCAACATCATATTATATATATATATATTAGTTAAGCATATAATTGCTAGCTCAGTAAATGAGTATAAGGTAAGCTTTTTTATATATATATATATATATATATATATATATTATAGACCCTATATATATAAATAAAATCATATTATAAGCGGAAATATTATAATGAGAAAAATATAGCTGACGCACAATACTAGCTAGAACATTATATATATATAAATATAGTAAGTTAAATATATTAGATAATATTATATATAATATATATATATATATTATTATATTATATATATACTATATATATATATATATTATATATATATATATAAATATAGTATATATATAATATTGATTATAATAATAATCAACTATATACATATGAAAGAAGGTATATATAATATTATATATATAAGTATAAACATTATTTATAAAACCCTATTTAAACAGTAATATAATACTGTTATCACTTTAATATGCTATATATTAACACCACATAATAACACACACTATATAACACACCATATACATATAATACATAATATAATTAAATATATAATATAATATATATTATATATTATATATATTATTATATTATTAATTAAATCGGTAAAGACGCATCTCACTTTTTTCTCTCCTGTC
This sequence comes from Trachelipus rathkii, assembly GCA_015478945.1. Lineage (NCBI taxonomy): Eukaryota > Metazoa > Arthropoda > Malacostraca > Isopoda > Trachelipodidae > Trachelipus > Trachelipus rathkii. Next base: position 39,686 of record JABUQX010054153.1, on the reverse strand, counting down.
TATCTAACTCTCAAATACAGATACTATCTGTGAACCAATTTCATTCACCTGGAAAGATTCTGGTTAATAGGTAGGCTCTGTTCGTCATTAGTTACTGATGTATATTTAGTATCAGTAGTAATAATTGGTTACTACTACCTAAATGATGTTGGATGGTCTTAGAATGTGAGAAAGTATAGAAGATATAGTGAAAGTATATTAATTAATAATATTAATTAATATATATAAATATATAAATAATTAAATATTTATATATATATATATATAATCTAAATATATATATATTATATATTAATAATTAGATATATATTATTTATATATTTATTAATGTATAAATAATATTTAAATATAATAATATTATTATATAATAACCTATACTATTTAAATATAAATAATTTTAAATTATATATATATTTAATATATAATTTCATTTTTATTTATATAATTATTAAATATCTTAAAACCAGTTCCATAATATAATTAATAGCATAATCAATATAAAGTCTATACATATTAATATAGATATAAATATTATAATAGTTCTATATATATTAATATATATTTAATAAATTAATATAAATATAAATAATAATATATATTATATATTAAATAATAATATTATATAATATTATATATATATCCATTTAAAAATTTTATCTAGCTCTTACATGATATTTGATATTACATATATTTGGTATTAAAACTATTATAATACTTTAATAATATAATTCATACTATCAATATATATAAATTATTTACATCATATTAATAAATGAAAAACTGATATAATAACAACAGTATATAGATATTTTATACAGGGAAATAAGGTAATTACATAATTGTTGTTAATATCAACTTATAATATATATATATATATATATATATAATATATATTTATTCATATTAAATAGTGAGGTTAATTACTAATTATTATAATTATATTAGTAATTTAATTTAGGAATATGTAAAAATAAATTATTATTATAATATATTATTATATAATTATATATAGTAAGTAATATATTGAGAAATATATATAATAAAATAAATATTATATATCGATATATATATAATAATATATTAATATAATATAATATTATAACTTATATTATAATATAAATATATATATTATTAATATATTAATCATATATATAATAATATATATATATTAAATAGTATATATATAGTAAATATATATATATATTTATATATATAGTTATATTATATATATATTATATATAATAATATATAGATATAAATTTAAATAGATAAATAAATTATATGAAGAATTATAATATATAAATTATCATATACTATATTAATATATATATATATTATATATATATAATATAGATATATATAATGATATATAATATATTAATTATATAATATAATAATATATAGATATATTAATATATATATATATTATATAAAATTTATAGAAAAGCCAGTAATAAATGACTACACCATCAAATATTCATTACATAAAAAAAGCTAATGTCAAAATGGTGGTTATTTAATATTCGCTTTTCTATAACTTTTATCTTTAGTGTAGACTGGTGACAAATAAAAATATATTTCTAGTTTATGGAGTTAATTATTATTAAAATATATCAGCGTAGAAGACTAACATAAACATTTAACGAACCTACCAGAAGTTCAATATTCTGATTTGTCTAATTTTATTTATTTCTTTATTAAAAGTGATTTGAAACTTTATAGATGAATTTACTTATTATAAAGATGAAATATACTTATCATTAATTAGGTGATAATTAGGATTAATTAGCAATTAAAAAAAAAGAATTTTCCATTAATTGAGGACTAATTAGTAATTTAAAAAAAAAAAATTTTCCATTAATTAGGTAATAATTAGGATTAATTAAAAATTTAAAAAAAATAAATAAATTTTGCCTAAAAAATAAAAAAAAATGAGGTAAAAAAATCAATTGATTTAAATAATTTAATTTTTTTTGTGCCTACTGTTCCAATATCTAAAAAAAATCGTCCTTTTTGAAAGATAGGCTTAAAAAACTGTAATAAATTTTATTTAATTTTCTTATAGTTGCAAAAGATTTGTTAACAATAATGTGTGACGAAAATTTGAAACTGAACTGAAGAAATACATTATACCATATTCCCCATTAATGCCCTGTTTTTGTTCATAGAAAATATGGACAGCCAAATATCAGCTTAAAATAAAAGAGATACAAATACTTTTGTTAATTAATTAATTAAATATACACCTCAACTTGAATCATGCATTTCAGTCATTTAAATCTCAAATAATATTTTTATTTTATAATTTAATATAATCCTGAATTCCTGACCTTCAAACATAAGCACAATACAAAAACTAAAATAAAATATATCTCATAATTATATATTTTCTAAAATCATTAATAGTCTCAATATAAATATTTTAACTTTAAAAAAAATTATTAATAAAGCGTTTTGTTAACTCGTGCCACATAGGTGCCTTTTTACTCTTTTCTGTGGAGATCTACTTTGTTTTAAAAGATAAGTAATATAAGTTTTAACTTTTAAAATTTTTAAAAGTCTTGTTTTTTACGTATTTTATATTTTATTTGAGTATTATCAAAATTAATACTATTTATTAGAGTGGGGAGGATCTTGTAAGTGTATGTTTTATTTTATTTTATTTATTTATTTATTTTTTTTGCTTAAATTTATGATGTTTAAATTTCAATTAATTTTAGCATTGAAACCTTTTAAATTTACGGTTTAGAGTTGGAATAATTTTATATACGATTTCACCTTTTATTTGCTTTGTCTGTTTGTTTATTTGTTTTTGTTTGTCTGTCATTTGTTGTGATTGTGTTTGTAAAATGACAGATTTTTCAGGCATGAGTTTTATTTTGACTTTTCCAACATCAGTGGCTTACACTTTTACGCTGAATCCCTGGAACATAACCTCTCTAACTCTAATCCTTACCTTTTGCTCTTGTGTGAGACTTAGATAGCTAAGAATTTATCCTCTAACTTATTTAAATAACATATCCAACTATAATTTATTTCATAATTTCCATCTAAAAAGTGGGAATTTGTCCTTAAGTAAACATTAACACTCCTGTTAATAACATAATAAGCTACTCTAAATTAAATTGTTGCCAGTATAGTTTGAATGTATGTTTAACTGAAATTAGCAATATTGTTAAATGCAATTTTTGAAATTTTGTACATTTTAATATTCTGTATGTGCTTGTGCCTGGTAATAACAAAGCATGGAAAGAACGAAAATGTCACCAAGATCCTTCTCAACTTCCGCTCTTTCGCAACCCAACCGCCATTAACCTTAAACATCGTTCTTTGTGCTCCAATTTTTGTTAAAGTTTCTGTCAGTTTGCACCGATTCACCATCTTAAAAGTTGTTATGATTTATATTCTAAAGAAAATATCACTGGATTTGTATTCCAAGCTGTGCTGGTGCTTTCTTTTAACAGAGTGATTGATTTTGTAATATTTTAGTGAATAGTGTAAAATGTAAAAATGGTAAACAGTGATTTATGTATTAGCCTTAAGCCTCAGTGAACTTTGACAACTGATGTTACTATTTTGTTTGCTTCAAGTGATTGATCGAAAGTTATAGTTTAGTACTCCTGATTTCTAATAAAAACCCGAGGGTGAGTTTGTGCTAACGATAATTGTTTTTAAAAAGTGAAACATTTATTTTTTATTTAAAATTAATACTAGTGTGTTCTATTATTATTATTATCATTTATATTTTTATATCGAAAAAGTAAATTCTAGACTGCACCTCTTTTGTTCTCAGACTCTGCATGTCAAAGAACAGCAGATTCGACGAGGGGATACTAAGCCGTATATCATTTTCGCATAAATTCTAATTCATATTTTTGTGCATTGCATATTTTATTTATTATCTATACATTATATTAAAATGTTATTTTTATTTCAATAAGATGGTAATATTTGATATCGTAGTTTTCATTTTTCTGTTAGTTATAGATGTATTAAATAGGCTTCAGCAGTATATGTTTTTCCGTGTATTCCAATCTTGGTTGGTGATTTGTTCGCGTTCAACCAAGTCTCAACCACAACAATTCACCAACAATATATTTTACCCATTATATATATATATATAGTATATATATACTATATATATAGAATATATAGATATATATAATATTATATTGAACACATTATACTATATACCGAGTAAATAATAAAAGTGCCTATAGAATAATTCGCTTTGTGAGGACATATTAATGAGACTGGACTGCCACATAGATAAAAGATATGTTAATATCATTAATATTTAATAAAGACATTAATAAAATATGGATAAAAAGGTTATTTTATGTAATAATATTATTATAATATAGATAGTAGAGATATATAGAAAATATTGTAATTATATGAATCGAGAATGATATATATATAGAGTTAAGGTTACCCTATAATAAATCTAATATAAATATATAGTGTGGTTCAATAATAATAATTTGTTTATATTATATATAGCGTAATTATATTCTAGTATATATTATCTGTATAGGAATTAATATATCGTATGATATATTATATATCTTAAATATTATAAACTGTTATTCCATATATATATTATATATATTATAATATTAAGGTGCAATTCCTAGAACGTTACAGGCAATGATATTTTTCGAACTTTTTTATAAACTTCTGACACCTTTGCAATACTAGTTTACTTAAGCTAGGCTATGAATAGCGTGAGGCTTTTTGATATTGAAGTTCGATTTTGAATTTAAAAGGAACATTTGTTTAAGTCAACATCGTGTTCAACTTAATTTTAATTAAAATTTAAGAATGCATAATCTGTATAATTTATTACAACAATAATAATAATAAATAGAGTAATAATAATAACTAAAAAGTAATAATAATAATAATAATAATAATAATAAATAATAAAATAATTAATAATATATATATAATAATAATAAATTAATTAATAATAATAAAGTAATATAATATGTAATAAGTAAAATAAAATTAATACCTAATAATAACGCGACAAACTATAATAACAATAATAATACATAAATAATAATTAATAATATACATAATTAATACATAAATAAATAAAATAATAATAATAATGATAATAATACTAAATTATAATAGTAATAATAATATAATAATAATAAATATAATTAATAATATATAAATGAATAATCAAGAGATATACACCATAAATAATACAATAATCAATAATAATAATAATAATAATAATAATAAAATGTCAGGCGTGTTTCTAAAGCTGACATCATGTAATTCAAGAACGGAAGCACCTACAGTAAAAAAAAATATATAATATTTGAATCAGAGGAAAACTTTAGGAGGAATTTTTAAATTATTTTTTATTATTTTTTTTTTATTTTTTTTGACATAAAAAAAAAAAAATTATTTTCCCCATTTAGGGGCTCGAGCCGACTGGGGACAGATGGGGGAGGACGATGTCCCCCGTCGTCCACAGAGGGTCCGAAGACCCCGACTCCTGCATCATATATGTTGCTGGTATTACCGGACTAACGTTTTGAGTTACTTATCTTCGTTTAGTCTATAATAAAAAACAAGCATAATATTTACTTATCCCTTCACACTTTGGTATTACTTTAACTAAAGTAAAACCTCGAGCCCTTCGCTTCTGCCGGTGCATGTTATTTATAAATATCTTTCCATTGAATTTGCAACTTATAAAAAAAGAAAAAACGAGCCAGGAAAAAAAAAATTTATTCCACGATTGTTCAACATAGGCAAGCATTTCCTGATTCCAAATCATGGCACTGTAGGTCTGCCATTCGCGATTACAGTGAGTCAATAGGCTTAAGAAGCATACTACTCTATAATATTCAATTCTAACAATTATTCTTATTATTTATATAATATATATAAAATTTAAGAACATATTATATCTATAGATTATTATATCGAAAAAAAAAAAATTTCAATAGTAAGTAAATTTACAAGTAAATTAAAAAACACGAAAAGAGTATATATAAAGGAATAGATATAAATAGTACTTCTAAATAAAAAAAATATTTTTAAATATCATATATCTCTATTAGGGCAAAATTTAAGAACGTTTTATGTTGCAGAGCGTATGACTATTCTAGTATTGCAAGCTTATCTAATAATTGCCATATATAATATATATATATATATATATATATATATTAACATTAAAGAGTAATATATCGTTTAATTGCTATACTTTTCTAGGTTAAGGTAGTAATATACTTAGATATTATTAAGATTTTAAAAGAGTATTCCTTGGTGATGAAAAAGTAGTAGTGATATTAAAAACCTTTAGTACATTTCAGGCGGTTATTCATATAAGGACAGACATCTCATACTGAGACCTTATCTGTTTAAATCTTATTTATTAATATATACGCTACTCAAACGGCTTTGGATCAGGATATTGGTTTAAAAATAATATAAGTGGTTTTGCATATTGTTTAAGAGAATCTTTCCTTTCAATTTAGTAACTCATTGAAAATAAACTGGTATATAAAATATAAGTGGAAAAGACAATAACCTATTTCCAGACCTAAAGAGAAGGTAAAAAACATTGTTTTTCAAAAAAAAAAAAAAAAAAACAAAAAACAAAAAGAAGAGGTAAAGGTAACGGAAGTTAGAGTTGAGGAGAATCTATTAAATGATATTACCATATCAGTCTGAGTAAATTTAATTCAAGCATCGCATATTGAAAATGAAAACGGAAAATATTAAATGGAATGATGAAATAAAACACAAAAACAAAACATGTTTCCCTCCAATGTGTTCGAGAATATGCGAACTAAACTGAAAATTTCGAGAAGAGTTCAAGCATTTTCTGGAAATTATTTGTACTTTTTTTGTACCATCCTGTTGCTAGAAGATCATAGAGAGAAAAATTGTTTTTCTTAGGGTAACTAAACTATACTATATATTATTTTATAATAGATATATATATTATTTAATTATATTATATATATATATATAATAATATACTATAAATATATATATATATATATATATATATTATATATATAATATATATATATTATATATAATATATATATATATATATATATATAATATAATATATATATATATATATATATATAATATATTATAATATATATATATATTATATATATATATTATATTATATACTATTATTATATATATGTATTTTACATGGCCATGTAGGGGCTCGAGCCGACGGGGAACAGAGGTGGGGACGTTTCCCAACCCCCGTAGGGGAGGGGCGGAGGAACCCCCGCGACACACAAATACAAAAGAGCGTGGGTTCCGGAAGACCCTCCCCGGAAGGGGGGAAAATAGTCCTACCCGCACTGTCTTTCCCACGGGACAGGCCTGAGAGACCCAGACTCGCCGCCCCGAACGAGTCATTATCGGTAGACCCACTTGGGGGTTATCCCATTAAGTTTATAAACTATAAAATATATCTATATATAATATATATATATAATATATTATAATCTTAGCTTTAAGTACTAAATTTTATATGTACAATAATTCAGATAATATATATTTGTTATTGATAATATAGAGATATTATATAATTCCGCTTAGTGCCATTATATTATATATATCTAGGTAATTTATTGGATATATATATGTAATTATTAAATTTAATATATATATTCACTCCATATATATAAATATAATTTTCCTATATATATAATTTCATACTATTTCAATATCCAAATATATATTAATATATATATATACTCATTATACCTTAGGGTAATATATATTATATATATATATATAATATATTGACAAATAATAAAATAATTCTATATAAAAATATATAAAATATGTATATATAAAAAGCTATTTCCAAATTAATATATATATATTATAGTATATATACTTATTAGTATATAGTATATATATATTATATATATAATATACTGAAAAATTCGTATTATAATGAGCACAACTTATCAGGACTGATATTTAGTAAATACAATGATTTATTCAAGTATAGTAGTACTATAAAATTATTATTTAGATTTTGGGCACTATAAAATATAAATATATAATATATTATTAATATATTTAGTATTTATTCTGGTATATAATAACCTTTTTTTATACATTAATTTATTGCAATATCTTTCAAGCTGGTACCGTCACAGAATCAAATATCAAAATAAAGTACAAGAAATCTTTGTTAATTTTTTATACATTAATTCAACACTTGTCACTCCATTGAAGTTAGGAACATATAAAATAACAATATAATTTCGCGTGACTGACATAATTAATGCTAGAACGAAAACACTTAAAAACATTAAAAAACATTTTTTAACGATTTCATGTGACGATCACAAACTAAATAAACAAAATAAAAACTCAGGAGTGCTAAGATACAAAACTATGCCACTCTAGGAAGGAAGAACAACATTTATTCTCATTTATAATAAACAGCTTATTTATTATTTAGATTAATTCTTCACCGTTTGAAAAGAATATTTGTACAAATCAAATGGAAATTGGAGAACTTTTTCCGTTTTAGAAGAATTCTTGCCAATCGAAAACAGAGAAGTCAAAAAAATTAATAAAAAATATACTAAATTAATACAAACCAATAAATACTACTTCGCTGTTCTTACCCTCGCAAACCAAATTAGAAATGTTGTCAAGATCTAAGGGAGGCTACCTAAAAAGAACCGGCGACAAGCATACGTCTCTCGAAGTTACATTATATAAAAAAAATTTGTTAAAAAAATTTTTCCATTTTTTTTAAGTACAATTCTATTAATATGTTCAATATTCAGAATAGTAAAATTTTATTTTATTAACTTTTCTCAAAGTCTATAGTTTTTAAAATCGTAACTTTTTTTTTCCGTATAATTTCATAAAATTATTACTAAAGTTGTACGTAAAAATAATTTCAAACACTTTTATCGGAAACCATTAGAAGATCTGGTCAACAGCTAAAATGTACAAAAAAAAAGACGTACGCGAATAGTAAGCGTCTTTTACTTGAAGTACTTAAAATAACCATGAGACCTACCAAATTTTGCGTTTTTTGTTTGTCTGTTAAGGAGTTTTAACATTTACATTTTGAAATGCAACTTTTTTCCTAAATATAAAGTTTATTTAAAAGTCTATAGTTTTCACTTCCCTATTGGTTACCTTCACCATGTATATATTAATCATAACTATATAGTATACGTAATATATATATATATCCTATGAGTATAATATTAATAAACTAATAATACTTTAGAATAATTAAGGTACGTAAAATATATTCTTTTATAAGACTTGTTCAGTCATAATAGAAATCAGATAATACGGTATATTATACAGTATATGTTCCTTTATCAAATCGCCTTTATTTTACCTCCGTTCAATACACCTTTTTTTAGAGTTCTTTCTTAAATATTATTATTATGAGTTAACAGTTAAATTATTTTAAAGAATCCAAATAATTAATTTTTTTTATTTTTTGTAATCTTAAGAATGTTAGTATTTAATTTCTGAACTATAAACTATTTACAATGTATATCTATCACTTTATTATGAGTTTTCAGCTGTTCTATGTCACTTTAATTATATAATGGGTGCGGTCCCTATCTTCCGAAAGCTGCACACTATATTTGAGAGAACGATTATATCCTGGAAATTAAATTTAATCAATAATTCTTCTAAAGAGTTTTATTCTTCCCTTCTAACAAATGTTTTAACTGAAAAATGATGTGGAACCAATTTCAAATGATGAATAATATTTTTTAGAATGCCTATATAATGATGAGTATATTTAGAAGCTTTAAAAATATATTATATTAAAAGAAATAATTTATTTTTCACGATATTATTTATTTATTATAAATATAATATTATATATATTTATATTATATTAGTAGGAGTAGATATTATATAATCTATATACATCTTAATAATATATATTAATACCAAATAATTTTAAATGAATTTATGTAATATGCTATATTATATATATATATATATGATAGAACAATGTATTTAAATTATATTCGTATACTATATATATATAATACTGATCATATAGATAGTATATATATGTTTAGATTAGTTACCCTTGATTCTCAGAGAAATGTATATAATTGATATTATATTATAGTTAAGCTAGGTATTTTTCTTAAAGAATTTAATTAGTATTAAGTTCCTTTTGTATCTTATTTATTTTAATTAGTATTAAGTTCCTTTTGCATCTTAATTTATCTATTAATTATTAAATACACAAATACCTGATATTAGTACGCCAATTTTATCGTTGATTTAAAAGCATTTGGAAGCTTCAGCTCCTGTTTTTCCTTGGTCTACCTTCTATTTGGGATCTCTGGTCTACCATTGATCTTGCTTCCGAACATTGCGGTCTACCGCTATCTCATGTAATTGCCAGTCTACTGACTATAAACACTGGGTCTACCCAGTGAGATCACTGTTTCAGTCTACTGGACAGAAGAAAATCGGGTCTACTCGTTCTCAAAGCATAGAGTCTACTCTGTATGGGCACTGTTCTTGTCTACCAGGCAAGCCTGTGATTAATCTACTAGTTGCGTAGTAATCACGGTATACTCTTAATGAAGAGCGGGTCTACCCACTGTCAAAGTTAGAGAAGGTCTACCTTCTCTGTGTAATCAGACCTACCTGATTACGGGTCAGTATGCTGACTCTCTTCCCTTCTCTTTTTTTATATTTATTAGCGCCTTTAGAATTCCACGCTATCCCCGGAGAGTAAACTGACCTTAACTCCAGGCTACAATTTATTTATTTATTTTTTTCAAGTTTAATAAATCAACTACTTTTATTGACCTTTTGCTAACCTGTCACAGACCAGCTATTTCCTTATGAGTTTCTAAATAGTTCAAGCGTTGGCAGATGTTTTCTCAGAAACGGGTTTCTATAATATATATATATATATATATATATATATATATATATATATATATACTACTATATAAAAAAGATCTATAACTCTATAAAAATTATAATATATATAACTTATATATTTATATATATATAAATATATATATATATACATATATTTTAACTATCATCATCACCCACCTTTTCTCCCCCAAGACTTGGGGTAAAGTGAGACACATTAACTGGAAATAGAAAAGTAGTAGAAGAATATGACGAAAGTTGGAAAGATAAGCTTTATTTCCCCTATTCCTTGGGCATATATATTAATATATATATATATATATATATATATATATATATATATATATACTGCTATATTCTTAATATATATATATATATATATATATATATATATCTATCTCTATATATATATATATATATATATATATATATATATATATATATTCTAAGCATCATATCTCACATGATTGAAGGGTGGTGTCAATCGCATAATGCATTTGTAATACTGCGATCGTTCATGTTAAGAGTAAAATGACATGAGCAGGTTTTCAGCTCCAAGAGCTATGGAATATAATTTTTATAATTGACCAACCTCATCTAGACTTCTACAACTAGACCAGAAATTACTTATAGTGCAGCTTTTTTTTATAATTCCAAATGCTGTTTTTATTCAATCTTGTTAAAAAAAACCTGACAGGATAATTTTGACGCTCTTCACCTAAATTATTTCAGATACCAATATATTTATTTATATAAAATTATTTTATTTTCAAACACCTGTAATATAAATTTTGCTAACTGCCTTGAATTTTTTAAAAACGTTAATTTTGCTTTTTATATAATGTGATTTTCATATCAAATATATGATTCAATAAGTAGCTGCTACTTAATAATAATCTGGTTTTAACATCTTTAATTAGACAAAAACTCTTCTAGAACTTTGCGAAGTAGCTCTGTTGAAGTTTTCTGCCTTCTTTTTAGTTTCTATCCTAAATCTTCCTTTTTCTCCTTTTCCCTTTCTCCCTGCTGTTTTAAATGCGTCCAACTCCGCCGACAGTCAGCAGTATATATATATATATATATATATATATATATATATATATATATATATATATATATAATAATATATATATAATATTATATCATATATATATATATATATATATCATATATATATTATATTATATATATATATATTATATTATTATCTATATATATATATATATATATATATATTATATATATATATTTATATATTATTATTTTATTATAATATATATAATATATCTATATTATATATATATATATATAGTATTATATATAATATATATATATATATATATATATGATATTTACTATATATTATATACTGTATGTATTATATATATAGTATATTATATATATAATATTAGGAATATATATATATACTATTATATATATATATATATATATATATCTTATATTATATATATATATATATGATATATGATATATATATATAGTAATATATACTGTATATATTGAACTATAAATCATGTTTCATATTACAGTTACATTAAATCAATAGTATTACCTGAAAAGTCGAAAATAAACATTAGGACTAATCCTACGTATTATTTCTTTTATCTTTAAACCACCTTCATCCACCCCCTCTCTCATTGTTGCTTACTGGTCTCCTTCCTCCCGACTATACCTCAAAAGTAACCTCTCACGTCCTCAAACAATATAACACCGCTCTAAGGGAGTGCAAAGTCAAAATGTTTCAATTTTTTTTAATTATCTAAATTAGATTAGAAAAATTCCTTCTGAACATCAGGGTGTAATTATTTTTTAAAAATTCTAAATGGTTTTTTAGATACAGAAATTTATTTAGAGATGTGTCGAACTAAAAAATTTCAATTCCAGTCAAAATTGCAATTCCAGGTTTAGGATCAAAAAATGTTTTTATTTATAGTTATAGAACTCTCATTTTTTTTCATATTCTTAACCTCTAGCTCATTCTTCTGATTTTACTCAGAGCAAGAGTCGGAGCCGGAGCCGGCGAGCCGGAGCCGGGCTGAGCCGTATCCAGGATATATTTTCTTTCATGAAATAATTTTTTTTTAATGAAAAATTTATTGGCAGCAGATGAACTGGTGCTGAACAATTTTCAAATACTACAGAAACCTTAAGTCGGATCGGATCCGGATCGAAGTCAGAGCCGGAGTCGAAGTCGGAACCCGGGGAGCCTTAGTATGATTTTTTTTCGAAAAGAATATTTTTTTTTAGTAAGATCTGCTGAACAATTTTTAAATAGTACAGAACCTTATTCGGATCCGGAGCCGAAGCCGGAGCCGGAGCCGAAGCAAGAGCCGGAGCCGGAGCCGGAGCCGGAGACTGGGTATGATTTTTTCCTAAAAATATATTCTTTAGGTGAAAAATTTAATGCCAGAAGACCTACTGAACAATTTTCAAATAGTCCAGAAACTTAGTCACGCCGGAGCCGAAGGTGAAGTCAGAGCTGAAGCCGGAGCTCGGAGCCGGCGGAGCCGGAGCCGAGCTGGAGCCTGGGTATCGAATTTTTTAAAAAATATATTTTTTAGGATAAAATATTTTAATGCCAGAGACGTCTGAACAATTCAAAATAGTAAAGAATCCTTAGTTGGAGTACGCGGATCCCGGAGTCCGGAGCTGAAGTCGAAGTCGGAGCCGAACGTCAGAGCCGGTGCCTGTAGTTTGATTTTTTTTTTCTGGGGAAAAATATTTATTGCCAGAAGAAGTGCTGAAAAATTTTTAAATAGTGCAGAAACCTTAGTTGGATGCGGATACGGAGCGGGAGCTGGATTCTGGGTATAAATTTTTTTCAAGGAAAAATTGTTTTTAGATGAAAAATTTGTTGCCAGAAGACGTGCTGAACAGGCTTCAAATAATGCAGAATATTTTAGTCGGATCCCGGATCCCGAAGTCGGGGAGCCGGGAGTCGAAGTCCGGAGCCAGAGTCGGAGCCGTGCAATAGTTATAAATTTTTTTCCGAAGAATATTTTTTTTAAGATGAAAAGTTTATTGCCAGAAGTCGTGCTAAACAACTTTCAAGCAGTGCAGAACCTTAGTCAGATCCGGAGCTTGAAGGTGAAGCCATGAGCTGGAGGCCGGACCGGAGCCGGACGCCGGAGCCGGAGCGGAGCCGGAGCCTGGGTATGAAATTTTTTTCAAAAAATATTTTTTTAGATGAAAATTGTTCCAGAAGACGTGCTGAAACAGACGTTCAAATACATGCAGAATCTTTAGTCGGAATCCGGATCCGGAGTCGGAGCCCGAGTCGGAGCCGGACGCCAGAGTCCGGCAGCCGGGTGCAATAGTATAATTTTTTTTTCCGAAGAATATTTTTTTGGTGAAAAGTTTATTGCCAAAAGTCGTGCTAAACAATTTTCAAATAGTGCAGAAACCTTAGTCCGATCCGGAGCCGAAGGTGAAGCCGGAGCCGGCAGGCCGGAGCCGGACAGCCGGAGCCGGAGCGTGACGCCGGAGCCGGAGCCGGAGCCGGAGCCGGAGCCGGAGCGAGCCGGAGCCGGGGTATCGAATTTTTTCTTAAAAAATATTTTTTTTAGGTGAAAAAATTTGTCCCGAAGACGCACTGAACAATTTTCAATAGTGCTGAAACCTTAGTCGGTTCGGATCTGGATCCAGATCGGATCCGGATCCGGATCCGGACGTGACTACTGGGTAATAAATTTTTCAAGAAATATTTTTCTTAGATGAAAAATTTATTGGCCAGAAGACGTACTGAACAAATTTCAATAGTGCAGAATCCTTAATCGGATCCGGATGAAGAGTCGGGAGTTGGAGCCGGAACGGCACGCCGGCCATTCAAAGTCGGAGTGAGTTCGTACCAGAGTGATGTTTTTTTCGAAAATATATTTTTTTGAAAATTTAATGCCACAAGACGTACTGAACAATTTTCAAATAGTTCAGAAACCTTAGCTCGGGATCGGAACCAAAGCCAAGTTGGGAGGCCGGAGCGGGCCGGGCCTGGCGTATGATTTTTTTTTTACAAAAAATATTTTTTTGGTAAAATTTATTGCCAGATAAACTTACTGGAAACAATTTTCAAAAGTTCAGGAAACTTAGTCAGATCCAGAGGATAAAGTGAAGTCAGGAACGAGTTAAGAGCCGAAAGGCTGGAGTCGGAGCCGACGCCGGATGCTAGAGCCTGGGTATGATTTTTTTTCAAAAAAAATCTTTTTTAGGTGAAAAATTTAACGCCAGAAAACGTACTGGAACAAATTTTCCAAATAGTGCAAAACCTTAGTCAGTTCCGGATCGGATCCTTTATCCAGATTCGGAGCCTTATCCTTGGAATAAATTTTTTCAAGAGATAATTTTCTTAGATAAAAAATTTTATTCCAACGACTTGCTGAACAAATTTTCAAACAGTGCAGACATCCTTAATCGGATCCGGATTCCGAGTGGAGCCAGAGTCGAAGTCGGAGCCAGAGTCCGAAGTCGGAGCCCGGAGTATTTTTTTCGAAAATATTTTTTTTTTTGTCGAAAACATTTTATTGATAGAAAGAAGTGGGTGAATAATTTTCAAATAGGCAGACACCTTGTCAGCTTCGAAACTGAAGCCGAACTCCAGAGCGAGAGCCTGAGCCGGGCGGAGCCGGAGCCTGGGTATTAATTTTTTTCAAAAAAATATGTTTTTAGGGCGAAAAAAATGTATTGCCAAAGACCCGTTTGAAAAATTTTAATTAAGTACAGAAACCTTTAGTTGGATCCGGATCCGGAGCCGGAGGCGAAGACGGAGCGGAGCCGGAGCCGGTGCCTGGGTATATAGTGTTTTTTTTTTTAAGAAATATTTTTTAGGTGAAAATTTATTGAAAAGAAGATGTGCTGAACAATTTTCAAATGGTGCAGGAACCTTTGATGGATCCGAATCCGGAGCAGGATCCGAAGTCGATCCGGATCGGAGACGCGAGCCGGATCCTGGGTATGAATTCTTTTCAAGAAATATTTTTTAGTTGAAAATGTTTTGCCAGAGTCTTGTGACTAATCTTTCAATAGTTCAAAGCCTTAGTCGGATCTGCAATCCGGCAGTCGAACCGCAGCCGGCGTCAGAGGCGGACCTGCGTTATAATTTTTCAAGAAATATTTTTAAGATGAAAAATTTGTTGCCGGAAGACGTGCTGAACAATTTTTCAAATAGTGCAGCAACCTTAGTCGGATCGGAGTCGGAGTCGGAAACGGAGCCGGATTCTGGGGGTATAAAGTTTTTTTCGGTAAATATTTTTTTAGTGAAAATTTATTGACAGAAGACATGCTGAAAATTTTCAAAATGTGCAGAAACCTTAGTCGGGATCCAGCGCTGGATCTGGAGCCGCAGCCCGGAGTATAAAACGGAACCGGATTCTGGGCATAAATTTTTTCGCAAAAATATTTTTGTTCGTGAAAAATTTATTGCCAGAAAGTACTGAACAATTCTCAAACAGTGCAGAAACAATAGTCGGAGTTGGAGCCCGAGCGAGAAAAATAATTTATTGTTTTTCTTTTTGGGTTGTAAAGAAATATAACTCAAAGGCTTGAATCAGTTTTAATTCGAAAAAGAATATATTATATTAATATATATATATATATATATATATATATATATATTATATAATAATATATATATTATATTATATATATATTATATTATATATATATTATAATATATGAAATAAGGTTTTGAAAGAATCAGAGGTGGGGGTGGTAGCAAGGGAACTGATGTTAGAGTAATGAGACATGAAAGAGAGTGAAGGGACATATGCGGATGATTTGGTTTACGTGTGGCGAATCTGAAAAAGCTTTGAGAGGATTAGTAGAGAGATTTGGCAGGTGTTTAAAAGGAGGGGTTTTGAAAGTAACGTAGAATAGAGTAATGGTTATGGTTTTGCCGTAGGAACAGTTCTCAGTGTTAAAGTTTATGTTAGATGGTGAGCATCTGAACAAAGTCTGAAGTTCACAATATTTAGGATATATATGTTGGTCGAAAAGGGAACGGATGATGCAGATGTAGTATGAAGTTGTGAATGGCAGAAGATGGCTGGTGCAGATTAAATCCTTTAGAGATGTAAAGGACATAAGTCTGAGTGTGCTAGGGTCTTACCTGAAGGTATGTTGTTACCTGTGGGGTATGGAATAAGAGGTACATATATAAAGTATAGATTTAGAACTTCTGCTGGGCTACACGGCATTTTGATGGGTTTCTCCTGGGTTACAGGAGCAACACCAAAGTCAAGCCACGCCGACATGGGCCACAAGATGCTTGTTTCGATAAATTTCCAATAATAAGACGAAGAAAAATTTCACTCGCGCCAGGACTCGAACCATTGACCAACAGCATCACCGTTAGACAATGTACAGGAGGCTCTACCACAAGTCTGATCCGCCTCAGAAAAAAGAAATGTATCTCGGAACAGTTCTCAAGTCTCCTGCTTCGATACCACTGCTTTGAAACGGTATTTATTTAAATCCATAGAAGGGTGTTTTTAACCCCCTACTTGGGGCCTACACAGCATTCTGCTAGTTTGCTCCTGTGTTACAGGAGCAACCAACCTAAGTCAGGCCACGCCGACATGGGAACATCATTCTGTTGCGGACAAATTTGGCAACTAATAAAACAAGGAAATTTCACTCCGCCCCAGGAATGCGAACCATCACAAGCCGCCTCACCGTTAGAACAATCGTAACAGGGTCCACCACTAGTCCGAATCCGACACCACAAAAAAAGAAGGTATCTCTTTAAAGTTTTCAAGTTTCCTGCTTCAATATCACTGGCTTTGAAACTCGATATTTATTTAAATCTATGAAACCTAACGTAACAACCCCTGCTGGGACTACACGGCATTCTTCTAGGGTGCTCCTGGGTTACGGAGCAACCGACCAAAGTCCGAGGAATGCCGACATGGCACAAACATGCTTATCTGAGACGCAAAATTTGCAATAATTAAGACGAAGACAAATTTTCACTCGAGCCATCGACACAGCGTCGCCGTTAAGACAATGTACAGGAGGCTCTAACACTATTGCGATCCGCCTCCCCGAAAAGAAGCATCTCGGAAGTTTTTAAATTTCCTGCTTCGATATCACTGCTTTGAGACTCGATATTTATTCAAATCCATAGAAGGGTGGATTGGAACCTGCTGACGCTAAACGCGCATTCTACTAGTTTGCTCCCGGCTGTTTAGCTAGGAGCAACCAACCAAGTGTCAGGTTTACCTGACGAAATGAAGCCAACATCCTTCGTAGCGGGCAAATTTTGCCAACTAATAGAGAAGAAAATTTTCGACTCGCGCCAAAAGGGGGGGGGGGGGGGGGGGAAAACTCGAACATCGACAACAGGTCGCTGTTGACAATGTACAAAAGTTTAACCACTCCGTCCGATCCGGACACCCCCAGAAAAAAAGGTATTTCATTACAGTTTTTTAAGTATTCCCTGGCTTCGATATCACTGCTTTGAATCTCGATACTTTATTTAAATCCACAGAAGGATGGTTGGACCCCTTCTGGGGCTACACGGCATTCTTCAAGGTGCTCATGGGTAACAGGACCAACCGACCAAGGTCAAGGAACGCCAATAGCGATAGCGTACAACATGCTTCTAACCGACAAATTTGCAATAAGACGAAAAAAAAAATTCGCTCGCGGCGTCGCCGTTAGACGATATACAGGAGGCTTTTCTAACCACTAGTTCCGATCCGCCTCCCGAAAAACTACGCATCTTTGGAAGTTTTCAAATCTCTGCCTTCAATATCACTGCTTTGAAACCTCGACGCTTAGTTTAAATCCACAGAAGGGTGGTTGGAACCCCGGCTGGGGCTACACGGCATTCTTCTGGGGTGCTCCTAGGTTTCAGAAGAGCAACCGACCAAAGTCAAGGAACGCCGACATGCGACAATATGCTTGTTGCGACAAAATTTGCAATAATAAGACGATAAAAAAATACACTCGCGCCAGGACTCGACAATGTACATTAGACAATTTACAGGAGGCTCTACCACTAGTCCGAACCGCCTTTCTGAAATTGCCCTCCCCCCAAAAAAAAAAAAAGATGAAAAAAAAAAGGCAAATTCCCCTCGGAAAAAAAGACAAAAGATAAAAATTTTCCCCAATCTTTTCCCCCCCTGCCTTTTATTCGAATACTCAAAAACTGGCTTTGAACTCGCTACTTCATTTACATATCCACAGAAGGGTGGTTGGAATCCCCTCTGGGGATACACGGGCATTTCAGAAGGTGCCATGGGTTCAGGAGAAAGCAGCGGACCAAAGTCAAAGGATCCGCACGACATGCCGCACACATGGTCGCTTGCGAGAAATTTCATTAAGAATGAAAAAATTTCACTTACGCCAGACACCGAAATAATCGACAACAGCGTCGCCGTTAAGACAATGTACAGGAGGCTCTACTACTAGTCCGCTGCTCTCCACAAAAAGAAGGAGATCTCGGACAGTTTTTCAAGTACCTGCTTTGAAGAAAGAGAAGAACCAGAAAAGAGATTGGGAGAGCTATTCAGAAAGCTCCAAATAGTTCTAGTCTGAAAATAGGAGAAAGGAGATTGGATGCAAGAAAAGTATAAATTCTAATCAACTACTAAATACAAATTAAATTTAGTTGAACATTTCGAAATTAAAATCAAAATTATAAAATAATTGAAACAGGATTAAAAATTTTATAAACATTTCAAGAAGAGGAGCAATAAAATTTTTATATCGATGTCTTCCCGTCAATATTTAATAGATGAAGGAGTTTTAACA
>JABUQX010054153.1:2500-15000 GCA_015478945.1 Trachelipus rathkii | reverse complement strand
TTCTCCAAGCCCCAATGCACATCCCCAGTGTTTCTAATTTTAACTCTCCTCCTCCACTAATTTCCTCTCTTCTGAATAACACTTCTATTCCTCAGTGTTAGTCAGAGGAAATTGATATCCGAGGTTGGTGTACCTTCTAAATGAAAAAATATGGGTCATAACAATAAAAGTAAAATATCTTTTGTTAAAATGGGCACATTTAAAAATTATAATGTTAATAATAAGTTAGATACAGTTAAGTCTGGTTATCATGAGCACCCAGCTCCAAATAAGAGTTTCTACAGTAAATTTAACGTTTATAAAAATAATAAAGGCTCCGAAAGCAGTAACATTTTAAAAGATGGTAATAATGAGTTTTATGAACAACAAAGTATTTCAGAAACCAACATATCTGAAAATAAAATGAATTTAACTAATGAAATTATAAATATTAACTCCATCACTCATATGCAAAACATTAATGTAAATGTGTGTGAAAATGAGAATGAAAGTTTTAATAATTTAGCTTTTTCAGAAATGGATCGAAACACGACCATCCATAGGATTGATATGAATGAGATTAAAGGTAACTTAGCTAATAGCAATAATTTACAAAACGTTCACAATATAAAATATCCCCCTCAGGGTAAAGAGTTAAATAAGAATTTTAACAATCAAAAGTCAGAGACCACAGGGAATAGTGGTAAGTACCATTTCGATAATATTTTTCATGAAACTTCTTTTTTCTCAACCTCACTACTTACTTCTACCTCTCGGCATGCCCTAAAACCTCTCTCCACCTCTGCATCTAACCCATTGCCTCAAATTGTTTTGCTTAAATCTCAGCTAGAAAATAGCACTACCGCTAAGCTTGCTCTCTCAGCACCTTCCAACTCTAGGAACTGCCTTGCCTCTTCTCTTCCTATAAAAAGATCTAACTCTCAGCCAGACGAAAATGCTAACACGGAATACAAGCCAACAACATCACCCACTAATGTTCCCTCACATAAGAGTTCACTCAACCCTTTCCTTCGCATGCCATTCCATAACCAGGAACCAGTAGACAATAAGGCTTCCTCAAGCCCTCTTCAAGCAGCCTCTATCCCTATAAGATATGGTATGAATTCTCAAAATCTTTTGCTTCCCATACCATCTCTCCACGCACACCAAGTAGACAGTACTATTGCTTCGCACACTCTGATACCAACTTCCAGGGCCACATCTCAATGCTATTGAACATATAAAAATCTTTTCTTGACTTCTTAAATCTACAACACTTCCTAGTAGATAGTGATACTCAAAGACTAACTCTAAACACTTCTCTTACTTTGGACATCAACACTTTATGTTCGACTAACCTATTCCTTCTCAATTTTACACCTAAAACACACGTCGTAGAAAATACTCCTACACTTACACAAACAGCATCCGCTCTACCTACCTCCTCTGTTAAACCCTCTCTCAATCCTTTCGCTCCTCCCTCAAAGCCCTCATCTCGCAATCCTCTCGCTCCTCCACCACAACCCTCATCTCGCATTCCTTTCACTCCTCCATCACAGCCCTCATCTCGCAATCCTTTCGCTTCTCCATCACAGCCCCCATCTCGCAATCCTCTCACTGTTCCACCACAGCCCTCATCGCGCAATCCTTTCGCTCCTCCACCACAGCCCTCATCTCACAATCCTTTTGCTCCTCTATCACAGCCCTCATCTCACATTCCTTTCGCTCCTTCATCACAGCTTACTACACCCCTAGTAAATAACGACGCATATGCACAATCTCCAATGGCATCTTCTCCAATCGATACTCACAATTTGAGTTCTACCAATCCATTCCTTCTCAAACCCACACCTACCACCCGCGTAGTAGATAAAGACACTCCAAAGAAGACACCAACAACTCCGGCAACTCCTACCTTCTTTGCAAATGCCTTTCTCAAACCGTTCACTTCTCCATCACAACATACTACACCTCTAGTAGTTAGTGATAATTGTGCAAAAACTCTAGATACATTTTCTACCACCGCAACCTACGCTAGGAATTCTAATAACCCATTCCTGATCACAACTACACCTACCTCTCTTTCACAAACCAATACTCCTCCCTCACATGAATCAGCAATATCTCCTATGCTTACAGCCTGCGCTAACGCTTCCCTCAATCTGTTTCTCACCACACTACCAACTACTTTGCACTCAGTGGTAAAAGATACCTCCATCCATGCGCTAACCGCACCAGCCATGATAAAAGACACCTCCGTGCATGAGCTAATCGCACCAGCCATGATAAATGATAGCTCCATACATAAGCTTACCACACTAGCCATGATAAAGGACACCTCCAAGCATGAGCTAATCGCATCAGCCATGATAAAGGATGGCTCCATGCATGAGCTAACCGCACCAGCCGTGATAAAGGAAACCTCCATGCATGCGCTAACCGCACCAGCCATGATAAAGGATAACTCCATGCACGAGCTAACCACACCAGCCATGATAAAGTATACCCCCATACAGACGCTAACCACACTTACTACGATAAAGGCTACCCCATTGCATGACCTACCTACACACCCTAACTCCGCAACTTACATTAAGGCTGATTCAAATCTTTGGCGACCTACACTTATAACTAACTCTCCTCTTATTGATAGTGCCACTCCTAAACGAGCACTATCAGTTGACAAAATAACAGACACTAGGTTTACTCTTCCTCACTCACCTCTTACTCCTCCGCTTACCACAAACCAAGGGAATAAATTTAATGCTAAACGTGAATTAACATCCCCAGTCAACACCACATCAGGCACTGTATTCGCTCGTCCTCACCCATCTCCTACTCCACCACTTACCTCAAACCAGAGTGATAACTCTAACGCTATGCATGAATTAACAATGCCTGTCAACAATATAACTAGCACTAAGCTACCTCGATCTCCCTCACCCTCTACCTCAATCAGAAGGAATACTTTTAACACTTTAACCGAACCAACTGCTCCAGTTAATTCTATAACTATCACTAGATCATCTCGATCTCCTTCACCTTCTACTCCTCCTCTTCCCTCAATTAGAAGGTATACTTTTAACACTTTACACGAACCGACTGCACCAGCTGATTCTCTAACTAACACCAGGTTATCTCGCTCTTCATCACCTCCTACTCCTCCTCTTAGCTCATTCAGAAGGAATATCTTTAACACTCTACATGAATCATTTACGCCAGTTGATTCTCTAACCAACACCAGCTTATCTCGCTCTTCCTCACCCCCTACTCCTCCGCTTGACTCAACCCAAGGGAATAATTTTAAGGCTTTGCATGTTTCAGCAACGCCAGTTAAATCTCTAACCAACACTAGGCTATCTCACTCTTCCTCACCTCCTACTCCTCCGCTTAACTCGACCCAAGGGAATAATTTTAAAGCTTTGCATGCTTCAACAACACCAGTTGATTCTTTAACCAATACCAGCTTATCTCGCTCTTCCTCACACCCTACTCCTCCGCTTGACTCAACCCAAGGGAATAATTTTAAGGCTTTGCATGTTTCAGCAACGCCAATTAAATCTCTAACCAATACTAGGCTATCTCACTCTACCTCACCTCCTACTCTTCCGCTTAACTCGACCCAAAGGAATACTTTTACAGCTTTGCATGCTTCAACAACGCAAGTTGATTCTCAAACCAACACTAGGCTATCTCGCTCTTCCTCACCTTCTACTCTTCCGCTTAACTCGACCCAAGGGAATACTTTTAAAGCTTTGCATGCTTCAACAACGCCAGTTGGTTCTCAAACCAACACTAGGCTATCTCGCTCTTCCTCACATCCTACTCCTCCGCTGAACTCAACCCAAGGGAATAATTGTAAAGCTTTGC
This sequence comes from Trachelipus rathkii, assembly GCA_015478945.1. Taxonomy (NCBI): domain Eukaryota; kingdom Metazoa; phylum Arthropoda; class Malacostraca; order Isopoda; family Trachelipodidae; genus Trachelipus; species Trachelipus rathkii. The sequence continues at coordinate 11,151 of JABUQX010054153.1, read as the reverse complement.
ATGCATCAACAACACCAGTTGACCCATTAACCAACATAAAGGTTTTCTTTCACTTATCCACCACCTTCTCTTGTTCTCTCCTCAAACCAGGAAAACATTTTTAAATCTATAAGTCAAGAAAACACAATCTCCTCCACTACTTATCTTACACCAGAGAGTACCACCACTGTTCTAGACGACATCCCAAGTCATATTCAGGAGAAAAACCTACCAACACCTCAAACCTGCACCACCACTCCTCCTATTTCTCAAACTATAGAGGTTTCAAGACATGAAATGACACCATTTTCCTCTTTCATAAACAACAGTCACGTCCTTCATAGTCCCTCACACGACTCATATCCTCTGGTCGGACCGGAATACTTTCTACAAGCAGACGATCTCTGTAGTTTTACTTCTCCTTTCTTATTAGGTACCAACTTCCTCAATAACCCTAACATAAATTTTCAGACTCATGAAAACAAAATCTCAGTAAGTTCAAACTTAAAGAAGGTTTCTCTACCATTGACGCCCCGCTACCCAAACAACAAGAGAATACCAAGCACACACTCTAACACAACAGACACTCTCCCACTCTATTCCGACGAAATCCAAGAAACAAGCAATCTGTTAGTAGACACGGACAATTACTGTAATCTATTGGTTATTGAAGACACTGAACTGTTCTCCTATCCTGAATCCTCCCCCTCGGGGAAAGCTTCTCCCCCAGCTCACACCTCTTCCTCAGGTACCATAATTATCAATACTGGAAAAACTAATATAAGCTGCAACCTCTTTCAAGGTAAGGTTCTAAGTACTTCTCGAGAAGGCCAAAGCAGAATAAGCATTACAAACGAGAAGGTCACACCATCTACAATCACCAAACATACTTCAAATTCTAAGGCAAATCCAATAATTATTTTGGACGAATCTTTACAGTTTCCCCACACCAACCTAGCCACTTCCTTGAAAAATTTATCCACCACGCAGCTCCGGAAAACCTTTAAGAAATTTATCCAGCATTCATTCCAAGTTCAACAAGAGGATTACGCAACTTCACAAAATCCAGACCAGTTAGAGGATTTACTCGACCTCTTAATGAACTTCAAGAAGGTCATAACACTCGAAGACAACGAAGTTCCAACATGCCCCCTACAGAAACTCTCTACACAATTCCAAAAGAATGTTCCAAGGGTATGGTATAGGCCACAACACCGCCTGTCTTACAAATACCTCATTCCAATAGAAGACTGGAACAATCTTCGCAAGAAAAAGGATACATAAAATCCATCAGTTTTTCTCATTACAGTCCTCTCCTAATCATTCCAGAAAACAATTCTTCCACCCCGCGAATAATTGCCAATTGTCGAGACTTCATTGCCCATACGATACTGGACAGATCCTCACTACCAAGATTTAGGAACATTTTAGCCACTTTGGATAAGAGTCACATCTTCACATGCCTAAACCCCCTCGACGCCTATCATATTCTACAGATAGATGAAGATACACAACTACTTCTCGCCTTAACTATCTCTCAAGGGCAATATGCACCAACAAAACTAAACTCCGACCGCTCTAATGCACCTCCTATATCTGCTGCCACTATAGAGATAGCAGCACCTCATCTCCTAGGCGTTGCCTACAGAATCTTCCTGGACTACGTTCTGATACTCTGTGACACGTTAGAGCTACACAGGGAAAACTGGAATAAAGTTTTCGAATCTTTACAAAAAATTAAGAGGAAATCAAAACTTTTAACTCTCACCTCTATTACCAAGACTATCGCATCTACACTAGATCATTCTTTTCTTCTACAAACCACAACATTCCAATAATATCTCTTACCTCCTCAACAAACGCTCCCTTCAGGAAGAGGTCATCCACCTGAACAACCTCCACCTTCTTAAATGTAAAATTTTCTTCCAATTACCCCCAGGGCATCATCACATAAGAGAAATATGTGAAAACACAATAACACCTTAGAAAGGTACACTTCAAAGATGTTATTGATACGAAAGCTGTTCCTACAGCTCTAGAAAATTAAAAATAAAAATAGTAAGAAAATTTTAAGCGAAAATGAAACTAAAAGGTTGGACAGTAGAATTAGTACTAGCAATTAAGCTAAAATCAAGAAAATAACACCTAAACAAAATAACTATTGCAGTATTTCTTTATGATTCCAGAAATCATGTTCAACTTTTGGATCCTCCTTGCCATAATAACATCTACATGGACACTTCAAGAGGACCAAACAACTTCAAAGTACCAACTACATCAGGGCTTCATCGCGAGATATACTGGACAAACCAAGTTTATTAATAGCTACGTCAACTTGCAAATCGACATGCGATGCCCTAGAAAAATATATGAAAATGTAAAACAAACAATAGAACAAAATAAATATTTGATCGAGAAATACGTACCAAGCTTCCAAACGATCTCCGACTGTAGCAACCGAAATCTCTCCTTGACTGTCACCTAGAAAACGCCATCTATTGGACATCAACAACAACAACAACACATCTTAAAAGATCCTTGGCTATTATCCCACCAACAAGAATCTTCGCCAGAACTCTCATTAAGACCGAAAAGAGGACTTTTCAACCTAGGCGGAGACACATTGAAATTCCTATTTGGATCGGCAACAATGGCAGACATACAAGCTCTAAACACCAAAATAAACTTATTAGAAGACACTCGAACACACATATATAAAATCAAAGAACAACTCCACGCTAACACCAACACACTCCCCACTTTAAAGCAAAATCTTATCATATTGGCCCAACTCTACAATTCTTCTATTTCTTCCATTGAACTTCAACAAGAAATTCTGAAATTGAATTTATCCCTAAATCCTGAAAAAACCATCGCAGACAATCTGCACACGCTCATTCCCACCGTACAACAGACATGGAATCTAGCCCAAGATCACACTGCCCCCCTAAACCTTTACACCTTTGAAATCATGCATGACCTACTATACAACAATAGTCAAATCACAGATCACCAACCCATAATACCACTCAACCCAACAAACTTCTACCAATTTCTCTCCTTTACTTGGACATACCTTCACTATCAAAATCCTTACATAGTTTCCACTATCATTCAACCGAAACACCCTACGAAACGTACCAAATTATACCTTTCCCAACTCCCTTTAATAACACCTATGACAGACTTATAGGACATCTATCTCATCAATATTATTTTGTAAATTACAAAACCCTAAAGTACATACAGTCATACTCTGTCCTCGGATATTTGCAAACACTCACTCTCCAGATATCTGTGTTTCCCTCCTAACCAGTCCAAACCTTCGACAATAAGAATTGCATCCTAACTTCTATTCTAGCTCAAATTAATAACACCACCTGCAAATACTCGACTTATCCAAACAAACAACCATACCTCCTACAAGTAGGCAACCTAACTCTTATCTCCCTTTCATCTATAACAGTAGCCTCCATTTCCTGCCCTCTTCAACCACCACATTTAGTTTCAGATAACCTTTTCAGCCTCCCCCGTGGTTTTAATTTCGTCTCCGAAGATTATAATTACAAGTATCCTACTCACTCTTCAATACAAACTAAATGGATTTCACCCAACTTTCAACTTCCAGATTACACAATCCTACCCCACGATTTCACTCCAAATATTACTACTCCCATTTCTAACCTACATTTACAACCCATAGCAATACATTGAGACTCTTCTTTAAACGCTTTAAATCAAACCACGCAGACACACCAAGTACTCAGCATTCACGCCATCTCCCTTTCAGGATCTTCCATCCTTCTAACCATAATATGCCTCACTAAACTAGTAACTATTTATCGGAAATTCCTTACCTCCTCGAGAAACACAGTAACATCATCTACCACATCTATACCTATGACAACGGTTCCAACAGCTCCAACTATCCAATATACAGTAGTAAAACGTGCTCCCGAACCAAATCCTAAACCTGCTCACCCCTCCTATCCTCCCTTGGAACCCATATACTCCAATCCAAATCAACCCATTTCAAAATAAGCTCCATATTTTTTTCTGGGAAAGGCCGGGCCTCTATTCGAACTATAAATACTACGTTCAAATATAATTCCACGTATTTCTTAAGATAATACGTGGACCACCGAAAAATACAATTAAAACTAATCCAACCACTGTCTTTTTATTTAAAGCATCTCCGTCCCACCCTCTCTTTGTTCCAATTACTGATCTCCCCCTTGGCCTATACCCCATGAGTAATCTCTCCCTTCTACGCCAAACTATACATCTCCCATAATCCCCTAAAATTATTTAGGTCAAACGCTTTCTCAAATATCATTTTTTTTTATTTTGGACTACAACTAATTTCCTATCTCATTAGTCACGGGTATAAAATTTTCATTTTCTTTTTCTTCTTATTATGTCCAATTTTATAAATGAGTTATAAACAAACTTAGATTTAAGGAATAAAATTTTATTAGAGCTTGTTTTCGAGTTAATCTTTTTCTGGGATTTAGCGATTTCAAATTTACACTGAACCACAAAAGGGAATCTTCTTATACTAAAGTTATTTTATCGAATTTACTCAGTGTTGGTTTTGTTTTTTTTCTTTGTTTCTTTTTGTTTGTGTTTTTGTTTTTCGCGGAACCAGCAAACTTATTTTTTTTTGTTTTTTTTTTCTTAAATTTTTTTGTTTTCCTTTGGGACAACGATCTGAGCATCATAAAAATTTAACATGATTCCATTGTCTTCTTTCTTTCTTTTTTTTTCTTTCTTTTTCATATATTTGGTTTCACCTATATTTTTACAAAGCCCTACAATGTCCCGTTTTATATATGAGAGAAAATTCTTTTGTTATTTCATTTACTGCCCCAATTCTCTTAACGTTCTGCCCTTCACGGTATAAACATTTTTTTTAGTTTCCTTGGAACCACAACTCTAAGTCCAAGGTTTAAAATATAAATATTTTGATTTCCACGAAACTATCCCACTAATTCTTAGTTTACGATTTGCTTTTCAGTACCAAAATAAAAACCTCCCTTTCTCATCTTGTTTTTTTTTTTTTTTTTTTTTTTTTCTTTACTTGTTTTTTTTTTGTCTTGTTTTTTTTTTTTGGGAGAAACGAAACTGGAGCCATAAAAATAAATTCTTTTTCTTTCCATTTTTTTTGCTCAAACACTGTTCCTTTAAGATTCGACAAATGTTTCATAAAGTTTAGGACTTTTAATATGGACCTTAAGAACAGTTTGAAAGTCAGTTTGAAAGTTCAGTATGGAAAGTATTTCTGTGGAGAGTAGACCTAACTTAAAACGCCATTCCTTTTTTTTTTAGTGGTACGAAAAATAATTTATTTTACGTAGTCTAATATAAATCAAAAAGATTTTTTTTTTTTTTTTTTTTTTTGTTTGAAGTTAAATAATCTACTACAAATTGGTTTTTAAAGTTATTTCTTTTTGAATTTGGAAATTTATCAACGTTCCCTCATTTAAAAAAACAAAAAAACATTTAGTGTTTCTAATTATCTTAATAAATTTTGTTTCTTGGGACTTCATTTTAAAAATTTAAATTATGGTTAATAAATTTACTGAAGTGAATTTTGGATTTTTGAAAAAATATATATTTTTTTGAGTTCCCTCAAAGTGTTAATTTCGTTTTTAGAGTTTTACATTTAATGAAATAAATTTTGATTTTTTTTTGGAAAAAAATATTTATTTTTAACTTCCTCATTTTTAAACTTTGAATATTTAAAAATTTAATCTAATTAATTCTTGAGTTTCCTCAAAGTGTTAATTTCGTTTTTTTTTTTAGGAGTTAAATTTAATGAGATAAATTTTGATTTTTTGGAAAAAAATATTTTTTTAGTTTCCTCATTTTTAAACTTTTAAACCAGGATATCAACACATATTAGTCAAGACTAATATTTTTTTTAGTATATTTAATTTGTGCTTGTTTCATTATTAATTATCAAAAGCTAAAATTATTTTATTTATTTGTGAAGTCTTTAAACTTTTAAACCAGGATATCAATTAAAATTTCTTTGCTAAATATTGTTTTTGGTATATTTAATTTGTGCTTGTTTCATTATTAATTATCAAACGCTAAAATTATTTTATTTATTTATGAATTCTTTAAACTTTTAAACCAGAATATCAACACATTAGTCACGACTAATATATTTTTAGTATATTTAATTTGTGCTTGTTTCATTATTAATTTTCAAAAGCTAAAATTATTTTATTTATTTGTGAATTCTTTAAACTTTTAAACCAGGATATCAACACATATTAGTCACGACTAATATATTTTTTTTAGTATATTTAATTTGTGCTTGTTTTATTATTAATTATCAAAAGCTAAAATCATTTTATTTATTTGTGAATTCTTTAAACTTTTAAACCAGGATATCAACACATATTATTCACGACTAATTTTTTTTTAGTATATTTAATTTGTGCTTGTTTCATTATTAATTATCAAAAGCTAAATTTTTTTTATTTATTTGTGAATTCTTTAAACTTTTAAAACATTATAGCAACCCATATTAGTCACTTGACTAATAGTTTTATACATATTTAATTGGTATTTATAAATTATTAAAGCTAAATGTTCATTTTTTTAAGAGTTCTTCAAACTTTAATAATTTTAGTGTGACCAATATTAGTCTTATGACTAATAAATTTTTTTTAATAAGTTATTTAGTATCTACTTCATTTCTGATTATGTTATAATGTTAATTTTTTAGAGTTCGCTAAGCTTTATAACTCTTAGTATGACTGTTTTATTTGTTATTTATTGTCACCTTCATTTTAATTAGTGATTATTAAAGTTTAATAATGTTTTTTTTTAAAGTTCTTCAAACTTTAAAAACATTATATTAACTCATATTAGTCAAATGACTAAAGGTTTTAACAAAATGTAATTTTTAAATTTGCTTCATTAATCATTATTAAAATTTAATAATTTATTTTTTGGGGGGGATTCTTCAAACTTTAATAACATTATATTCACTTGAATTAGTCAAATGACTACTGGTTTTTAAAAATATGTAATTTTTGTATTTGTTTCTTTATTTATTATTAACTTTTAATTTAAATGTTTTTTAGAGAACTCATCTATCTAGGTTTAAATTATTTTATACAAGTGACTAATGTTGACTAATATATTTAATTTGGGTTTTCCACCTTTCAAAAATTTATCAATGTTTAAATTAAATTTCATGGGATTTCTCCAATACTACTATTTTAAAAACTAACATTGATCCAAAATATTTTAGAATTTTAACGTCTTTGTCCTTAAATATTAATAATAATAATAATTGTATATATATTTTTTTTTTTTATTATTTTTTTATTCAGGTGTGTAATAGGGTTATATTCTTGTTCTAATATCGATGAAATATGTATCAGATGTCCCAATAAAACCGTGCGCCAACTAAGGTCTATATCCTTAACCTCTCACTCAGTAGAGTAGAAATATAGAAAGAAGAAATTTTGAAAATATATATATTATATATATATATATATAATATATATATAAAAAAATACATATATATATATATATATATAATATATATATATATATATATATATATATATATATATATATATATATATATATATATATATATTATTATATATATATATTACAGTATATATTTATTATATTTTATATATAATATTATATATATATATAAATTATTATATATATAGTATATATATATATATATATATATATTATAATAATATATTATAAATCATATGTTTGTAAAGAATACTCCCTCCTTCGGGACACACTTGAATTTTATTTTGGAACACGTTATAATAATAATAATAATAATAATAATAATAATAATAATAATAATAATAATAATAATAACAATAATAATAACAATAATAATAATAACACGTTATAATAATAATAATAATAATAATAATAATAATAATAATAATAATAATAATAATAATAATAATAATAATAATAATAATAATAATAATAATAATAATAATAATAATAATTATAAAAATATAATAATAAGAAATAATAATAATAATAAATAATAATAATAATAATATAATAGAATAATAATAATAATAATAATAATAATAATAATAATAATAATAATAATAATAATGAATTAAATGGCTCTTCCGGCTACGTCTGTGACTGCTGTTGTTTTTGTTGTTGTATTGTTTTTGTTGTTGTTGCTGTTGTTGTTGCAGATGTTGTTGTTGCCGTTGTTGTTTTTGCTGCTGTTAATATCAAACTTGTCAAATTACCTAAATCCTAAAACAGTTTGCTACGTCATTCCACTGCTCTCATTGGGTATCAGTGGTGTCGTAGCAAATACAGTTCTGTTATTGGTCACGTTCGAACTTACTAAGATTGCGTTAATAATAATAATAATAATAATAATAATAATAATAATAATAATAATAATAATAATAATAATAATAATAATAATAATAATAATAATAATAATAATAATAATAATAATAATAATAATAATAATAATAATAATAATAATAATAATAATAATAATAATGATAATATGCCTTGATTTAAAAAGAACTAATGAAGACGAATTTATGTCATGAATTAAAAAAAAGGTGTTGGAGACGGCTTGCCTGGCGCAATCAGCTAAAACGCAAGCATTTGAGTACGATATCTCACTCGTG